>JANHAO010005975.1:0-21930 GCA_026873985.1 Saraca asoca | reverse complement strand
ATTTGTGTTATGCTATTATTTTATATTTAAAGTTAATGTCATAATTATTGACTTATTCAATACAAATTATGCAAACTCCTCTTGTGCTTATATAAAGAAACTGCTTATACTACTTGACTTGGCATGGCGACCCAGAGCATTAATAGTCCTAGTATTCTTGCAGAAGTGGAAGCCTTATAACTATCCAATTGTTGTCCTTTATCTAAAGGAAAATGTGAAAAAGATGAGTAATTGGGAGGATTCATATTGCTAGATGTGACTTTGCATTGGTGAAAAAACCAAGAAATTTGAAAACTTTATTAAATGCATCCCTACCCCATCTCCCATGAACTCTCCAAGAAGCAATCTCAGCAACTGCATGAGCAGCAGCAATAGCATTGGCAACCAACCTTTCACCCAAAAAATCATCCTCAGATCTAACTTAAATCCTTATCCTCTCTAGATCTCTACCTATTATTTAATTTAACAAAATTGCATTACCTATCCCACTTTTTATAGATTTATAATATTTCAGTCCTACACACAAGCAAAGAAATAATGAGAGAGTTAAAAGAATATTTAGACAAAGTTAAAAAGCAAAAAGGCTCTTGTGCATATTGCCTACGAAAAAAGCCTATGTTTACAATGCTCTTATGCTCATCTTATAGGCAACAATTATTGGATCCTGGGGAATCTGTTCTTATGATCTCCATGGTAGAGAAATTATAGAAACTAACAAGTAAGAAGGTGCAATTCATCCTTACCATAGGCAAAAAATGAAGTAACCCTAACAGAACCAAATCAACTTGAAATTTCGATTGAAAAGGCAAAAGGGTATTAGAAAAAACCTCGAATTGAGACGAATTTGAAAGTTGTGGAAGTAAAATGAGTGAGGGAGCCAGTGAGAAAGAGAGAGAAATGTCATTGCTTGAGAGAAACACTCTCGACAAAATCCTCAGCCTCCCAACTTCAGCTCCAACACTGCTTCTAACATTAGGGTAGGAAATGAAACTCAGTTTATTTACAATAGTACCACCGTGTTTACAACTTTTGAAAACAAAAATGATGAAAACAACTTTTTCCCTTTTCAATTTTTAATCCATTTTAGAAAACATTTTCAAGAAACATTTTCAACAAAATTAATCCAAACATATTTCTAACCTTATTTCCTGTTTTCATTGAAAATGAAAATATGAAATACTTAAACCAAACGTGTTCTAAAGTATTCAATAATCTAAAATTAAACTTATATATTTTCTTTTATAAATAGTCGGAAGGATGGAGGGATCTTTGACTCACCTGCTCGTAGCTAATTGAACTTCGACTATTTTATTGGATGATAGATGTGATGCCCAATCCAGGGAATGTGACCGGTAGAACTTCCCCTATTTTTCAGATATTCGGGCACAAGGCTTATATAAATAAAAAGGGCTACATGCCCATCACATCCTATTCAACAATGTAATACAATGCAATAGCCCAAATTATACAGGCTATACCCTACTGGGCATCCAACAATCCAAACACATAGAAATGCAATCCTACCAACTGCCAAAATTTTACACTACTATTATACTTTAAATCTCCACAAGAAGTAACTTATTCGATCAACAAGTAGATCCGGGATTAAGATGGGATGGACGGGTTGTGGGTGTATCCTTGGGCTCTAAAAAACATGAAAAAAAATGAAGTGAGTTTCATAGAAACTCAGTAAGCAGATAATCCCACAAAAATGACATATACAAAATAGTACCATGTATAGTGTCATAGAAATAATTCTTACAACGTAAACAAGAAAAGTTCAACATGGTTTATTTCGTAAAAATTTTCTAGTTTTCAAATGACAAAATACTCATAATAACCATTAGGATCCAAGGAATAATCTCCTACAAGCAACCAACCTAACAATATCATTTCAATATAGCATCTGTCTCTGTCTCACCTTATTGCTCCGCACATATCTCCCCAACCTTATTCCTCCAACAAACATACTAATCAAAAGTGCACTTGAGGGTTACCAGGGAATTACCAATGGATCCAAAACTTCAAATAATCAGATGTTCGGAAAAATATCATGCTATCAAGCCAATTCACATATACAAGATATTTTGTTCATGTCAGAAATATCAAATATTGGAACATATCATCAAATATTCTTGGTAACGCAAACTTCATGTTTTTTCAGTAAGTAACATACAATAAAATTTTCAAGGTAAGTTAATATCAAAGAAAAATCAAATCAGTCAATAAAAACCAAAATGTTTCATATAACAAAATTATTTCAAAATGAAATTTACTAAGGAAAGTAAGATCATCTACTCACTTTAAGAGCATCTTAACTAATCAATTTATAGAAGAAAGATCACAATGTTTTAAATCACCTAACTAGGAAATTTTAATTTTTCAGCTTGGAGAATTAGCCGGAGCTTGAAATTTTTGATGTTGATAGGCTTAGTTCTTCGATAGGAACTTTATTGAAGTAAAATAACAAGAAAATTTCAATTTTCTTTCAACTAGTATAGAAAGGGTTTCATGACAAATTTCTTGGAAATTAACTGTAGGGTTGCTATAAAATAAATCTGATGCTTTAGGAATATTCACTGGACTCCAAAGTGTTAGTAGCCAGCTCGCCTCCAGTCGAAGCCTCATTGATAAGCTAAAGGAGCAGTTGGTTGAACTATTGCAACAAGGGAGTAAAGCATCGTCCTACTGTTGCCATGAGTTGGATGGAACGCTGGAGGAAGGAGGGATACAGTCAGACGTTGCTAGAAGGTAGAGAACTGAATAGGAACACGATGGCTAGCGTTGCAACGGGAAAATAGTAGCAGAAGTACTTTAGGAAAAGCAAGGCCGAACACGCCGAACAGAAAGGAATGCATCGAAAAGAAGAAGAATGATCGGCCGGAGCTCGTAGGTCAATGACGACCGAAAGGAAGAAGAACAAAAGTTGATTAGAAGAAGAAGATGGCAGAGAAGCAAGGATAAGCTTCGGGAAACTGGTGGCAAAAGGGAGAAGTTGGCTCAGGGAAATTACATACAAAGAATGAAATAGGACAAATTGCAATTTGACCACATGAGTTTCCATCGATTTCGAATAAGTCCTTTTGAAAATTAAAAAATTATGTTATGACCTCAACGAAAAAATTAAAGATTTTCACTATAGTTCCTGAGTAACATTTTTTTTTTTTTTTAGGTATTACAATAGACCTCATATTCATCAATGTTAAAATAACAATACTCTAAATTTATTATAAAAGTTCAAGTTTCAAATGATACAAATGCATAACATTCACAAGTCATACAAAGTTCGCGTAGTGACAAAACAGGAACTCATTTTTAATTTAAAATATTATAAGAAAACCAATATATAGACCTAAAAATTGTAATAACTAATAAATGAAATTAAAAATGGTATATATCTTTTGTAAAAATGAATATCAATCTGCCAGGGATTCCATACCGTGATATAAAAATTGGAATGGTGCTAAAACGACGCTTAAAAAGCGTGCAAGTTGTACACGCCTGCCCCAAGTGGGAGCTACCTTTCCCTAAAATTATGTATAGCTACAGGGATTAGTTAATATAATAAGAAGAGTCATGTGAAGGTTGCAAACTGGCTCCACAATCAGGAAATGTGGATGCACAGCTTCCATAGCCTCATTATTGTTATTTCAAAGTCTTCATAATTCACAGTAATTAAACAATATAAAAGTTCCTGAGCAGAAAGCCAACATCCCCAACAACTTTCATTTGTAGGTACAAAGCAAAAGATACTATTATATTTATTATTTAATAAATCACCACTCAAATACACATATCTCAATTATATATTTAATAATTTATCACTCAATTACACATGTCATAATCATATTTATTTAATAAATTAGTACTCAATTATACATATTATAATCTATTATAAACTAATTTTATTTGTATATAATATATATTAGTCTACTCGCAATGACATATGGGCAGGGGGCTAACAGGGTATTTCATCCTCGCACTTCCGTCTTCACACATAATTATTTATATTATTTTTAAATTTTATGTAAAAATTAATGAAAATATAATTTTATCTCATTAGCCTCCTATAATTTTTAAATATTGATAAAGTATATAAATTATTTTATTATTTATAATTGTATAATTCACAAATTTTGATTATTTTTCAGTTAACCTTGGGCAATTTTTTTATTCATACAAGCAAAAAGATTTGAGATTTTTTTTAGGTTTAATTAGGTTATTAATAAGGAAGTAGGTTGTCATGTTATTAATTTTTGTGTTGATAAATTAATTCTTTTCTATTTATTATTTCTTTCATTTGATTTTATCCATCACTTAAAATAAACACACAAATATTAAGTAGGATACCAAATAGTTTCAGTTTTAAAAGAAACGAATTCCATTTTACTAATTCACCTTTTAATAAAAGTTAATTAGCATGTGAAATGATTGAGTACTTTTTAGAGATAATAGGATAAAATTAAAAAAATGGAATTGAGAATTTTTCTAAATAAATTATTTTTTCATTTTTTAGTATTTTTATTGTTGACCTGATCGTGTACTGTTTACACACGTAAAGAATATCATTTTGCATTTAGTTTATGGAAAGGCTCTTCTTCGGTTCCGACTCAGTTTGCCAACGAAGCGAAACCTAATTCAGTAGCTCTCATCTCATGGCAACGCAAGCTCGATCCTCTTCTTCCTTCACCACCTATGCGTGGACTTACGATGTTTTTCTCAATTTCAGAGGTCAAGATACTCGTACTGGTTTTACTGGCAACCTTTATAACGCGTTGCGTCAAAAGGGGATTCACACCTTCATCGATGACGAGGACCTTCAAAAGGGAGAAGAGATTACACCAAGTCTTCTCAAAGCAATTCAAGATTCCAGAATTGCTATCACCATTTTCTCTAAAAATTATGCATCCTCAACTTTTTGTTTAGAAGAACTTGTCAAGATTCTTGAGTGTATAAAGCAACATAGCCGGTTAGTATGGCCAATTTTTTATGATGTTGATCCCTCTGATGTGCGACATTTGAAGAACAGCTATGAAGATGCACTTACGAAGCATGAGGCAAGAATCATGGATAAAGAGAAAGTGCAAAAGTGGAAGAAGGCTCTGCATGAAGCATCTAATTTATCTGGTTGGCATTTCGATCACAAGTAACTCCTATCTCCATTATTCTCTTTTTCATGATTGATTGGTGATTTTTCACATTGATATGAAAATCACATAAAAAAAAATACGAACATTGACAAAGGAATTTAACGTATATTACTTTTTTGTGACTAATTTCTACTACAATGAATGAAATTAACCATGTTACTGGTCAATTTGGTCTGATTTCACAAAACTTTTGTGATTGGCCAGGTCTGATAAGTACGAATATAAGTTTATTAAGAGCATCGTCAAAGAGGTTTCAAGAAAGATTAACCGCATCCCTTTACACATTGCTAACTATCCAGTTGGATTAGAGTCTCCAGTACGAAAAGTAATCTCACTGTTAGATGTTAGATCTGACGAGGGAGTCAACATGGTGGGGATTTATGGAATTCCCGGAATGGGTAAAACAACAATCGCAAGTGCTGTGTATAATTTGATTGCTGATCAATTTGAAGGTGTATGCTTTCTTGCTGATATAAGATTTAATGCATTCAAATATGGTTTGGCACATCTTCAAGAGACATTGCTTTCAGAATTAATAGGAGATAAGCATATCAAGTTGCAAGGTGTGAATCAAGGAATTCCAATATTAAAAAGCAGGCTCTGTCAGAAAAAAATTCTATTGGTTCTTGATAATATTGACAAGTTAGAGCAATTACATGCGGTAGCTGGCGGACTTGATTGGTTTGGTTCAGGTAGTAGAATAATTATAACAACAAGAAATAAACATTTGTTAGATGCTCATGGTGTTAACAGAACATACGAGGCAGAGTTAATGAGTCATGAAGAATCTGTTGAATTGTTTAAGTGGGCTGCCTTAAAAAGTGACAAAGCTGATCCAAAGTATGTGGACATTTTAAGCCGTGTAGTACGGTATTGCAATGGACTTCCATTAGCCTTGGAGATAATAGGTTCTAACTTATTCGGTAAAAGTATAGATGAATGGAACTCTGCTTTAGATACATATACGAGAATTCCTGACAAGAATGTCCAAGGAATTCTTGAAGCAAGCTATGATGGGTTAGATGAAAATGAAAAAGAAATTTTTCTTGATATGACTTGTTTCTTTAAAGGGTCCTGCTTGGGAGATGTCACAAACATACTGCTAAATGTTCGTGGCTTCAGGCCAGAATATAGCATTGGAGTGTTGATTGAAAAATCTCTCATAAAAGTTGAAAGGGGTGTTGTGACAATGCATGACTTGTTAGAGGATATGGGTAAAGAAATCGTTCGGCAGCAATCACCACTAGAACCTGGAAAACGTAGTAGATTATGGTTTTCTGAGGATATTCTTCATGTTTTGGAGGAGGACACGGTATGTTCATGCTTTTATTAATGGTCCTTCATGTAGACTATATTAGAAGACAATTGTTTTTGTCTATTTTCTCAATCTTCTTATATTGCTATAAATTTATTAGTGCAAGGATAGTATGGTTACAATTTGGAAGTACGTCTTGATATTTATTTAACATTTTTAAAGTTGATGATATATTGTGGTTAACCATTTTATTTTGCTGAAAAGGGAACTGAAGAAATTGAGGCCATCATGCTAAGCTTGCCCAAGGATAAAGAAGTGCAATGGGATGGAAATGCATTCAAGAAGATGAAAAATCTCAAGATACTTAGCATTAAAAATGCAAACTTTTCCACAGGGCCCCAACATCTCCCAAATAATTTAAGATTTCTTGATTGGCCACAATATCCTTCTTTATCTCTACCAAATGATTTTCATTCAGACAAACTGGTCACCCTCAACCTGAGTAGGAGTTGCCTTGTGTTCATTGAACCATTCAAGGTATGTTCAGTCCCTATCTTCTCCGAGATGTTTACTTGGTCTTTTACATATAATTTTTTTTTAAAAAAAAAAAAATACTACGCATAAAAGTCAATTCATACTAACTTGTGTCTTTGGTTTTTGTCTCACAGAACTTCAAGTCATTGAGTGAGATTAATTTATACAATTGTATATGTCTAGAACGAATGCCAGACATATCTGAAGTTCCAAATTTGAAGAAACTAAATTTGAGTTATTGCAGAAATTTGATTGAAGTTCATGATTCTGTTGGCTTCCTTGATAAACTTCGTTGGCTGAATGTTAAAAATTGCCCAGAGCTCAGGATTTTTCCCAGCCTAATTAAATCAAGATCCCTTGAAGATCTTGATTTGTCCGACTGTCCAAATCTAAATTGTTTCCCAGAAACATTAGGGATCATGGAAAATATAAGCCATGTTTGGTTGACGAGAGACTCTAATGTTTTAGCGCTGAGAGAAAGGATAAGTCATACTTTAATATGTAGTCCTCGTATGTTGCCAAAAATTGCGAAGTTGATAAAAAAATTTAGAAGTTTAAGCAATTGGAAAGGTCAAGATCAAGAAAGAGGTTGTTCGTCAATGGTGTTTTCAAATGTGAGATACATGACCTGCGATGTTTGGTCTCTGCCACATAAATCTCTTTCTACATTACTTGGTTCTTTACCCAATTTGGAAGAGTTAAATTTTTCTCACACTGGGTTGACAAATAATCATCTTCCTACAGGGCATCCTTGGCCTCCAAATTTGGTAATTTTAAATCTGACTGCCACATCTATCACATTCCTCCCAGAATCCATCAAGGAGTGTCGATTTTTAACAGAAATATTTTTGGATGACTGCAATCAGCTTCAAGAGATCAGGGGGGTTCCACCAAACATAGAGATTCTCAGTGCCACATACTGCACATCTTTGACTGCACAGTCTGCAAGCATATTGTTGACTCAGGTAAGTTTCGATTCCTTTAGGACAATACGACAGTTTGCTATAATGAAATGTATATAATTATATTAAACTATAGCAATCATAACCTTTGTTTCTGTTAGAGCACCACAATTTTATACTTAATATCAGCATCACCATTTCAGAAGTTCATTTCTAGTAAAATGGTGCATTCTTTGCTGGAGGAAGAGGCCGAATGCTTGACGTGGGTTTGACTACCTCACTTATTTGAAGTGAATTTAGTTACTTGAAATTTTAAATACAAATAGAATATGTATATATATATATATATATGTACCCTAATATTAAGCGATCCTTTCATAACTAACTACATGTACTTCATTTATTCAAATCTTGATAGATCAATACTTTTACATTCAAAAAATATACTCACAAATTAGAAGATGAATAAAGACTCAAAAGATACATAAATATAGACACATAAAATATCTTTGAATCATAATGGCCCTTTTCATTTTGAGATTTCTTCACTTCAAGTCTTAATCATTGGTCTTGAGTCTTGACTCTTGACATTAGGGAGTTCCACCTGAGCTACTTTCTTCAGTTACAAGCTTGTCTCTTTGACATTGCTTTGAGTCATGTGTTCAAATAGACCAAGTGATGGAGGAAAAAGCTTGAACTCAGAGAGAAATGTATAAATTTTAAATTTTTAAGAAGATCAATATATAATTTTTATATAAAAATGTGAATACATTGAAATTTTAGAATCAGAATGTGCTCTTTGTTTCTCTCTATCACTAAGTGCTCCCACTACCAAAATTTTCTGGATCCACCAGTGATGGCAAGCATTGCTTTCATTCAAAGGGCTGGACCAACTGTCATATATTTCCATTTCTCAAAAAATAAAGAACCTAGGTCATGATACTCGTCATTATTAGAATTTTAGTGGCTTTGCCATTAATACCACTTTCTTGGAAGAAGAGGCTGAAATGCTAGAAATGGTTTACTTCGCCCACATGTTTGAAGTGAGTTTAATTACCTGACCCTTTGCTTGAAACTTCAAATATAATAGACTATATTTATTTGATTACCTAAACCTTATCTTATTCTTGCATGACTTGCTCAAATTTAAATGCATGAACTTTTACTTTCAAAGAACTTACTCACAATTATGAACAGTATCATGGACTCAAAAGACATATGAACTTGGACATAAAAATAATAATTATTATTTCTATCTTTTACACATTTATTTGGTAACTTATAACTATGTATTAAACTCATGGATGTCTTGAATTTTGATTTATTGATATATATGACTGGCACTTGCAGACAGTGCATGAAGCCGGGTTTACGCGTTTTACTCTGCCGGGGGCAAGGATACCAGGATGGTTCGATCACTACACCAGGGAAGGATCACTGGCTTTCTGGTTTCGTAGAACATTCCCAAAGATTGCTCTCTGTCTTGTTAGTGACAAAAGCACAATGATTCATTTGCTTGTCAATGGTATCACACACTGCAAATATCCATTGAAAGAATTTTGTTTCTTTGAATATCCATTCGAAGAATATAAGTGGATACCTCACATATCCTTGTTCGATTTGCAAGGGACGTATGATTGTGTGAATGATATAGACAAATTTATTTATACAGAGGATGAATGGATTTTGGCGGAGGTTTTACTTGAGGGATCAGACTGTGATTCTGCAGAGTGGATTGGAGTTTATGTATACAAGCAAGAGAATAGTAGAGACGATGTCACATTCATGATTCCTTATTCTCCAAAGAGGAAATTTGATGATTTCTGCAAAAGCAATAATCAAGACTTTATCGATCTCACTTGATCACTACTATTGCAGAAAAAGAATGATGCACATTGCTTGAGATTCAAGTTTCCGATGTACAAGTTGAAAGTGGTTATCATCTTCAATATTATCTCATGGTTTGCAGAAGGAAACACGTTGCCCATGGACTCGACCCATCTGGATTGACAGTGATTTGCAGTTCAATATTTAATTCTTTGATTGGAGGATCTGTTTGAGTATGGCAACTGGTTTGGTTCAGCAAATTAGAAGATTTAAACAAGTTCTATGCTATTGTGGGTAACATTTGTTGGGCTTTTGAAGCGGTAACTCCACTAGGGGCATCAGTCAGCAAGGTAATGGTCATTTCATGTTTCTGTTTATGCTGCTTTTCTTGAAGATAAAAGCAAGGGAGCTGTTGATGTGATAGTAAGAGACCGCGAAGGGAAATTTGTAGCAGGTATGACAAGGCATATTTTAGCTGAGTTCGCTGTAATGGCGGAAGCTTTTAGCATTGAAGGATGCTGTTTTACTGGTAAACTCTCTCTGTAACGTTGTGTTTGAGTGTGATAGCCTAGAGCTTATCAATTAATGGTGTAACGTTAGGTGTGGCAAATATCCTCCATGGTGAAGGATGTTCAATTGCTGTCCTCCAATATACAGGGTGTTGGTGATTCCTTTGTCTGCACCCCACGAAGAAATAACCAAGTGGCTCATATATTGCTTCATTGTGGTTTAAAGGGCAGCTACTTCAGTCTGTTCTTATTTTCTTCCGACTTCCTTGTTTGATCTTGAGCAAAAAGACCTGCCATCTTGATGAATACTTCAGTCTCAAAATGGTCCAAGTTTTGTGTTTGCTCTTTCCCTCCTCGTGTGCATTTTGCTCCGCAATATTTTGATGTATATATTTTTGCTCTTCCTTGCTCTGGCTTGCCTTTTTTGATGTATTGATGTCTCTTGTATAGCTTCTGCTGAGGAGGTTGTCTTCTGGTATTTGAGAAGTCTAGCATCGGGTTGTTAGGCGTATCTAGTTAGGCTCCTTGTGTAGTTGTATTCCTCTTTGGGCGGCCTGTTGTTGAATTGTTACCCAGAATCCAATCATTAGGGAGTCAAAGTTCAGAGGGTAAGAAGTCAAAAATAAAATTTATTATATATATATATATTATTAAATAATAATTTTTAATAATAAATAATTAAAAAATTGGAAGAGATATAACATTATGTATTGAAAGTTTAAAATAATAATAACATAGAAAATGCTTAAAAATATGTTAAAAACTATTGAATAGAAAATACTTAAAAATATATTAAATACTATTGAATTGTAATTTTGTACTATAAATTATATACAAGTGTAAATATAAGTAATATAATGGCCTATTAACTTTAAAATATTGAAGAAAAGGATGTCTAATAGATTTTATAATTATTAAAAGTTAAAAAAATAAATTGTGAAATAAATTATGTGGATCAGAGAGAAACAAACACTACATTTGACATCAAATTTTATATAATATATACAGTACAAGAATACATTGAAATTCTTGCAGCATTTGTCATGGTTTCGATGCCACCATGGAAATTGTGGGAATAATCATGAGCAAAGAGAAATCTTTGGATTATTATATATTTTTTGCTTTCCTGTAGTCTATGCCTGTAGAGAATTCAAATTTTGAATTTTTCGACAGTAACGGGCCAAGGGAAAGCAAAAAATTTCTCACTCCTCAATGACTGCCGTGGGAAAGAATAAAATGTATCGTTTCATTAACTTTCTCATGCTTTTATCATGGGAAACTCTATGGGATTATATTAGCAATACCTGACGCTAATCTCCATTTGCCTCTCTCTCCCTCTCCTTGCCCTTTGTTGCTTTGAAGATCCATTGCGGTGCAGCCATTTTTGTCGTCATTGAAACTTGTTGTAGCCATTTCTTGTGATCTTCTTCCTCTCCATTGAATGTATGTCATATTTAACCGGCTGATTTTCATTTTTTTTGACCAAAAACTTTATGTTAAGTAGGTTTTTATATGTATTTGGGGTTGGTCATTGAAAATTGATACATGCATTGCCTCTTTATTGTGTTAATTTTAATATTAAATCTGTGTGCGTTATAAATATTAGTGAAATTGGTTTTTGGATTGAATATATGTATATTATTATTTGTTAGGAATAAATTAGTTTTATTGTTATTATTATTTAGTTGTGTGGAAATTGGCTTTAGGTTGTTTTTGGATTGAAATCGGGGTTAGGAAATTGTTAGTATGTTTGGGATAAATTAGGAATAAGATATATTGTTAGTTGTTAGGAATAAATTAGTCATATTTTTATTATTATCTAGTTATTAGGAATAAATTAGTTATAGTTATTTTTATTTAGTTGTTAGGAAATTTTCAGTATGTTTGGAATACATTAGGAATAAGTTATATTAGGATATATTAGAAGAAAATAAATTTTATGTATGTTTAGCATAAGATTTAGAAGAAAAATGACTATATTTGAATAAAATAGAAGAAAATAACTTTAAGTATGTTCAGAATAAGATTAAGAAAAAAATAGCTATTGTTAGATTATGTAAATATGTATTATACTATATTTAGAATTTCTTATGTTTCTAGAATAGTTTACAGTAGTCAGAGTTTAGTTAGCTCAAGGCCTAATATATACACATGTAATTTTATTCAGAATAAGATAACCAATATTTTTCATATGTTCTGTTTATCTTTCTACATAATGCATCCTAATGACTATTACATGGAGACTGAAGAAACAGGCTAATAATAGAGACAACAAAGGAAATGTCTGGCCAAGTAATGGTAAAATAATTTAACTTACCCACTAGTCTTCAATATCTTATAGGATCAAGAAGAGGCTCCCCCTATCCTGGAATAAGTTTGGTATTGGGATCTATAGGAGAATCTGTTGGTTTGCAATCCAACATACCAACTTCTTCAAAGATATCTAAAGCATACTTTTGATGATGAGAAATGATAATGTCAGAATTCGACAATACAACCTCGATATCGAGAAAATATTTGAGCATACCTAAGTCTTTGATTTAGAAGCGATTAAATAGATGTTTCTTGAATTGAATGATGCCATTCTGATCATTTCCAGTTATAACAATGTCATCAACATAAGCAATCAGAAAAATACATTGTCCCTATGAATTATGCCTGTAGAAAATAGTGTGATCAAATTCACATCTAACCATGCCAAATTCTTAAATAATAGTACTAAAACATCCAAACTAAGCACAAGGAACCATAGAGAAAGCGATAAAGTTTACAAACTAAACCAGAATCAGACTCCTCTTGAACAACAAAACCAGATGGTTGTTACATATAAATTTCCTCCTGAAGTTCACCATAAAGAAATGCATTTTTAATGTCTAAATGGTATAAGGGCTAAGAACACATGGCAGCCATAGAAATAAACAAATGAACAGAGGACATCTTTGTAATAAGAGAAAAAGTATCATAGTAGTCTTGTCTATAAACTTGTGTATATCCCTTAGCAATCAATCGTGCCTTAAGCCGATCCACCTGACCATCAGGATCTACTTTCACAGTGTACATCTAAAGACAATCATCATGCAATTTACCTAAAGGTTTAGGAATCAAATCTAGAGTATCATTAGCATATAGAGTACTCTTTTCAGTTACCATGGCCTGATACCACCTTGGATTTGAAAGTGCCTCTCTAGTAGTCTTAGCAATAGAAATAGTAGATAAGGAAAAGATGAAAGCATAATAGGGTGAAGACAAATGATGAAAATGAGAAAATTATAAATGAGATGATGATTATGAGTAGAGCAAGTATCTTTTCTAATGACAATGGGAAATTAGTCTTCAGAAGGTAGGTCCATAGTAGGTGGAGATATTGGAGCAGGAAGTGAGTTAGTAGGCACCTCTGGAGAATAAGAAGAGACTAGAGGAATGTATGTATTAATGTGAGTATAAGATTGCTGATGATATACTTATAGTGGCACAAAGGATGAAGCAGACTTAGGAACAATAAGATCAGGATGAAGAGGGTGGGGAATATAAGGAATAACGAGAACTTCTTTCAACGAGTGATGTTGTGTAGAGGTAGTAGATGAAGAATAGAATGGAGATGGCTCAAAAATTAAGTGTCTTGGGAGTAACATGTGTAAACTTTTTGAAAGCGAGAGTAGCCAAGAAAGATGCACTTGATAGACTTAACTAACAATTTATTCTGTCTAGGAGTCACGTTATGAACAAAGCAAACACAACCAAAAACACGAAGAGGAAGGTCTTAAAATGACTGATCAAGAAATAATATGGAATAAGGAATTTTATACTAAAGAACAAAAAAGGGCATTCCATTAATGAGATAATATGCAATAATTACATCATCACCTTAAAAACAAAAAGAAACATTATGATGCAACAAAACGGTTTTACTAGTTTCAATTAAATGTCTATTTTTACATTTAATGACCCCATTTTGTTGAGGTGTATATGCATAAGATAACTGATGTAAAATTCTATTAGAAAACATCAATTGATTAAATGTCATGGAAAAATATTCAGGATCATTGTCACTTCGAAAGATTTAAACAGTGGAATTGAATTGTGTTTTAACTTTAGCATAAAAGGATTCACAAATGGAAAGCAATTTTGAATGACTTTTCATTAAATATAACCAAGTGCGACATGAATGATCATCGATAAAAGTTACAAAGTATTGAAAAATTGAAATTGACATGATTTGACTAGGACCCCAAACATCATAATGAACTAAAACAAATGAGGACACAACCTATTATTGATATGGTTATGAAATGAAGTTCTAGATTATTTACTTAGTTGATACGCTCACAATTGAAACTTAACAAATTGGAAAGATTCAGAACCATCTTTTGAAACTTAGACAAACTGGGATAGCCAAAACGGTTATGAAGAAGAGTAGGAGATTAAGTAGCAATGTAGGCAACAAAAGGAGAGGAAAGATGGTAAATTTCTTGTGACTCACGTCCTGTGCCAATCACCTATCCCATACTATAGTCCTGGATAAGAACAGAGTTACGATTAAAAGTGATAGAACAATTCAAAGTACAAGTAAGTTTACTAATAGATATGAAATTAAAGGGACAAGTAGAAATGTACAAAATAGAGTACAAAGGCATGAAGGGTAATAATGTTGCATTACTTACAGTTGTAGCAACTTGTTTAGAGCCATTAGCCGAAGTGATAGAAGGTAAAGATGTCAATTGAGCAAAATGAGAAAGCAAAAGAGAATTACTACAAATATGATCAAAGGCACTAGAATCAAGGACCTAAGGTCCAAGAGGAGAAGACTGAGTAAGACAAGCATTATGATTATCGGAGTGGGCTATAGATGCAAATGATGAGGATAACTACTCTGATGCTCAATACTTGAGATAATAATCATAATCAGGTTTAGTGAGAAAAACAAAATTCTGTGAGTGTCCAGTAAGTTGTTTAGGATGAGTATCATCAATTTGTGCAACATTAGCATGGGGAAAGGGACCATACAACTTATAGCATTTTTCTTTAGTATGGCCCCACTTGTGACAGTAAACATATCTAGGATGAGTTACTCAATTTCCTCCACGGCCATCTCCCTATTCCTCTTAAGGGTTTTGTTGAGCTTAGGAAACCAATATAAAATTATCAACATTAGGTGACTTGGATAGCGTAGAAATAGAAATAAACTGGAAAAGATGATAAAAGACTTCTTGCAATGTAGAAATAGTTGGATTAGAAAGAA
The DNA here is from genome assembly GCA_026873985.1 of Saraca asoca. NCBI lineage: Eukaryota > Viridiplantae > Streptophyta > Magnoliopsida > Fabales > Fabaceae > Saraca > Saraca asoca. The sequence goes on along the minus strand of JANHAO010005975.1, from coordinate 6,514 downwards.
TCTGATCCTGAATAGGAGGAAGGTTAGTACCCATAGCAGTAAGAGTAAGTACCATAAAAAATTTATCTTGCTGTGCTAGATCCTCAATAGCATTTTTATCAACAAGTAACAAAGCATTAAATTTAGCCTTAATAGATGACATCTAACTAACAAAATCTATGACTAATATACCCTATTGTCATAAATTAATCAATTTGACAACTAAAGAATATAGATGTTGAATATCATTAGTGTAAAGATTCTCGGTCTATACCCACTATGATTGGCCTCTCTTTGCTGGCCTACCCCCAGAGTGTCATTGTTAGACAATCAACCATGCACTCTCAAATGCATCCTATTTGTAGTAGATCTACATTGTAAATCTGACCTTCTTTGGCTTGTGTTTGTCCTCACCACCGCCATCTAGTGAACTCGCTTTAGTCCAATGCTCCAGTTCTAATTTCACCCTCTGTTGGATCTCTTTCAGACCTTTATTGTGCAAATTCATGATCTTGTAGGGTTTTTTTTTCAATCCATCATGGTAGGTGAGACCTCTTTTGGAAAACTAGCATTTTTTTTTGGAAATTTTACCTCTTCTTTGGCCATTATTATCAAAAAATTGTTAGGTTCATTTAATTATATTTCCTCGTTAAAGATTATCAAAAAATGGTGTCTGGTTCAAGGCTTGAAAGATCGTTTGATCACTAAATTTGAAAATGTGAAAATTGATAGATATGCTTAGGAAAAAGCTGATGCTTTATTATGCACTCTTTTGTGGCAGTCCATAGATCCTTCTCTCCATAATATTTATACTAATTTTGAAACTTGTTATGATTTGTAGGCATAGGCCAAGAATCTCTACACTAATGATATTTAATGTCTGTATTCTATAGTTGTCAAATTGATTAATTTACAACAACAAGGTATGTCAGTCATAGATTTTATTGTTCATATGTCATCTATTAAGAATGAATTTAATGCTTTGTTACTTGCTAATAAAACTACTGCTGAGGATTTAGCACAATGAGATTAATTTTGCATGGTATGTACTATTGTTGCTATAGGTACTAACCTTGCTCTCGTTTGGAATCAGATTCTTGCTAGTCTAACCGTTCTTACATTGTAAGAAGTCTTTTCTCATTTTTTCTGGGTTACTTCTATTCCTACACTATCCGAGTCATCTAATGTTGACAATTCTATATTGGTTTCCCAAGCTTAGTGGATCGCTTAGGAGGAATAAGGAGGTGGCTGTGGAGGAAATCGAACAACTCGTCCTAAATGTGCCTATTGTCACAAATGGGACTATACCAAAGAAAAATGCTATACACTGCATGATCGTTGTTCCTATGCTAATGTTGCTTAAATTGATGATACTCATCCTGAGCAACCTACTAGACACTCACATAATTCTATTCTTCTCATTAGAGCTGATTATAATGATTATCTTAGGTATTGAGCATCACAACAGTCATTCTTATCAGTTGCATCTATAGTCCACTTTAGTAATCACATTGCCTGTCTTACTTAATCTTCTTCTCTTGGACCATAGGTCCTTGATTCTAGTGTTTTTGATCAAATCTTTGGTAATTCTTTTTTTCTTTTTTATTTTACTCAATTAGCGTTTGTACCTTCTGTCAGTTTGGCTAATGGCTTTAAACAGGTTGCTACAGTTGTAGGAAGTACAACATTGTTACCTTCCATACCTTTAGACTATATGTTATACATTCTTAATTGTCCCTTTAATCTTGTTTATGTTAGTAAATTTACTTATACTTTGAATTATTCTATCACTGTTGACTGTAACTCTATTTTTATCTAGGATCACAGTAAAGGACAGGTGATTGGTGCAGGACTTGAGTCATGAGAAGTTTACCATTTTTCCTCTCTTTCTACTGCTTGCACTGCTACTAAATCTCTAGCTCTTTTTAACAACTATTTTGGCCATCCAAGTTTCAGAAGATGGTTTCGGGTCTTTCCAATCTGTCAAGTTTCAATTATGAGTTATGTCAACTAAGTAAATAGTTTAGAACTTTGTTTCATAACTGTATCAATAATCGAGTTGTGTCCTGTTTACTTTAGTTCATTATGATGTTTGGGGTCCTAGTCAAGTTATGTTAGTTTTTGGTTTCCAGTACTTTGTAACTTTTATTGATGATCGTTCACGTTGTACTTGATTGTATTTAATGAAAAGTTCTTTAGAATTACTTTCCATTTTTTAATCTTTTTGTGCTAAAGTTAAAACACAATTCAATACCTTTGTTTAAATTCTTCGAAATGACAATGCTCCTAAGTATTCTTCCATGGCATTTAATCAATTTATGTCTTCTAATGGAATTTTACATCAATCATGTTGTGCATATACACCTTAACAAAATGGGGTCACTGAATGTAAAAATAAACATTTAATTGAAACTGCTAAAACTCTTTTGTTGCAACATAATATTCCTTTTCGTTTTTGGGATGATGTTGTAATTATTGCATGTTATCTCATCAATAGAATGCCCTCTTCTATTCTTTAGCATAAAATTCCTTATTCCATATTATTTCCTGATCAGTCATTGTATGACCTTCCTCTTCATGTTTTTGGTTGTGTTTGCTTTGTTCATAATATGACTCCTAAACAGGATTAATTATTAGCAAAGTCTATCAAGTGCATCTTTCTTCGCTACTCTCGCATTCAAAAAGGTTATACATGTTACTTCTAAGACACTCAACGGTACTATATGTTAGTTGATGTCACCTTTTTTTTGAGTCATATCCATTCTATTCTTTATTTATTACCTTTATACAACATCACTTGTTGAAAGAAGTTCTCCCTATTCCTTATATTTCCCCTCCTCTTCATCTTGATCCTATTGTTCCTGAGTCTGCTTCATCCTCTGTGCCATTGCAGGTATATCATTAGCAATCTCATACTCACATTAATACAGATGTCCCTCTAGTCTCTTATGATTCTTTAAAGGTGCCTGTTGACTCACTTCTTACTACAACATCTCCACTTGTAGTGGACCTACCTTCTGAAGACCAATTTCCTATTGCCCTTAGAAAATGTACTCATTTTACTTGTAATCCTTATCCCATTTATAATTTTCTTAGTTATCATCATTCGTCTTCACCTTATTGTGCTTTTATCTCTTCCTTGTTTGCAATTTCTATTTGTAAGACTACTAGAGAGGCACTTTTGGATCCAGGGTGGCATTAGGCTATGGTAGAAGAAATGACTACTCTACATGCTAATGATACTTGAGATTTGATTCCTCAAACTCCAAGTAGATTGTCGTTTTATTGTCATTGGATTTACACTGTGGAAGTAAGTCCTGATGGTCAGGTTGATTAGCTTAAGGCACAGTTGGTTGTTAAAGGGTATATACAGGTTTATGGACAAGACTACAATGATACTTTTTCTCCTATTGTGAAGACGTCCTTTATTCGTTTATTTATTTCTATGGTTGCCATACATTTTTGGTCCTTGTACAAGCTGGACATTAAAAATGTATTTCTTTATGGTAAACTTTAAGAGGAAATTTATATGGAATAGCCATTTGGTTTTGTTGTTCAAGAAGAGTCTAGTTCTAATCTGGTTTGTAAACTTCATCACTTTCTTTATGGTTTAAAACAGTCCCTTTGTGCTTGGTTTGGATGTTTTAGTGATGTTATTCAAGAATTTGGCATGGTTAGATGTGAATCTGATTACACTATTTTCTAGAGGCATAATTCACAAGGATAATGTATTTATCTAGTTGTTTATGTTGATGACATTGTTATAGCTAGGAATGATCAAAATGACATTCATCAATTGAAGACACATTTATTTAATCACTTCTAGACCAAAGACTTAAGTTTGCTCAAATATTTTCTCGGTATCAAGGTTGCATAGTCTAGTTTTAGTATTGTTATTTCTCAGTGAAAGAATGCTTTAGATATCATTGAAGAAGTTGGTATGTTGAATTGTAGACCAATAAATTCTCTTATAGATCCTAATACTAAACTTATTTCAAGACAAGGGGAGCCTTTTGTTAATACTGGAAGATATTAGGAACTAATGGGTAAGTTGAATTATCTTATCATTACTCGACTAGACATTTCCTTTGTTGTCTCTGTTGTTAGCCAATTTCTTTAGTCTCCATGTGATAGTTGTTAGGATGTAGTCATTCAGATTCTAAGGTATATAAGGGGGTCACCTAGTCAAGGATTGTTATATGAGAATAAAGGTCACAATTTGGATGCTGATTGGGTCAGGTTCCCTTTTGATGGATGTTCTACTTCAAGATATTATGTTCTTATTGGAGGTAATATTGTCTCCTAGAAGTGTAAGAACCAGAAGGTTGTGGCCAAGTCAAGTGTTAAGGCATAATATCGCACTATGACTTTCGTAACATGTGAGCTTATATAGATTAAGCAACTGATTCAAGAGTTGAAGTTTACAGAAATTTCTCAGATGAAGTTGTTATGTGATAATCAAGCTACTTTTCATATTGCCTCCAACCCAGGTTTTCCATGAAAGGACCACACATATAAAAATTGACTGTCTTTTATTCGGGAGAAGGTGCTATCTAGTTGTATTGTCAGTAGCCATGTCAATTCTAATGATCAGTTAGCTGATATTCTTACTGAATCTCTTAGATGTCCTCGTATAGGATTTATTTTTAACAAGCTTGGTGCATATAATTTACATGCTCCAGCTTGAGGGAGAGTGTTAGATTATGTAAATATGTATTATATCATACATAAGATTTCTTATGTTTCTAGAATAGTTTAGAGTAGTCAGAGTCTAATAAGCTCAAGGTCTAGTTCGGATCTACTTAGCATAGCCTATCTAATATATATACATGTACTTCTATTCAGAATAAGATAACCGGCATATTTCATATGCTCTCTTTATCTTTCCACATCTATATTGGGATAAATTAAAAGAAAATAAATTTAAGTATGTCCGACATAAGATTTAGAAGAAAACATTTATATTAGGATAAATGAGAAGAAAATAGATTTAAGTATGTTTAGCATAAAATTTAGAAGAAAGTTCCTATTATATAATTGAGACAACATTTCTTAATTTATGGAAGAAATTTCCATAAGTCTTTGGGTCTAAGTGGGCAGTTGAAATTATGTTATCGATTGTTCTTTGACTAATCCAAGAGAAGCGGTGTATCTCTACTTACGAGGGCAAGCAAATTGCTCTTTTTTTTCCTCGAAGTCTACCTTAGCACATGGGTAGTTGATGAAAGGCCACTTATTCCGCTAGCTGCTCCATCCAGTCAACTATTTAGGAAACAAGTTGCCTCATCAAAATCTTTTCTATAAATGGGACTTCCATAAGCTTGAAGAAATTGACTACTTGATTTACAACTTGCAAATTCTCTCTCTCTCTGTCTCTCTCTAATACTCTTCAACCTCTAAAAGTTTTCATCTTCTAATTGTCCTCACACTTGCAAATTGACACTTTAAGTGTTTGCTTCTTCATTGTAAATCTCTTCAAGAGATATTATTTAAATCTTTCTTGTTAGGATTAAGCTAGAGATTGAGAGAAGGAATGAGCCTTCGTGGTAAAATCTTTGATAGCTAGATTCTCATGGAAAGACCTGGGTAAAGGTTCTTTTAGAGAATAACAAATGTGTTTGATGTAAAAGATGTGATTGTGAGATAAAATTGTATAATTTATCTATAACTAATGTAATACTTCAAGTGATCTTTAGGAACTTGAGAAGAAAGGAGTATATCTAAAACTGATTTTCTTTTGGACAATCCAACTTTTATAAAAATAATTGTCTATTTTCATCTTTCATATTTTTCTGCATGATTAATATGATTTTTTTACAACTTCATCTTTTCAAAAATATTACATCAAAATTTCAACACGACTTTTCCCTAATATTTTGACAGAGAAGAATTTTTCTATTTTATGAAAATTTAATTTACAAAATTTTAATAAACTGTGAAAAGGTAATTCATCCTCTCTAAACCTTTTAGCTGTATCAAACCACATCTTCTCAAACAATATCTTTAATTGACTTTTTTTTTTTATAGATATGACAATTTTTTTTTTTGGCCATGTATAGGAATTATATTTATTCATTTCTTACTTTAGAAAGCTAAGCCTTTAATTTCTTTTTCCGTTGCCGTGTCTATCACTACTAGAAATCTGCCATTTAGCGAGGGAAAAATCCCTCGCTAATAGTTGATAATCACTCGCTAATTCAATATTAGCAAATCCCTCGCTAAATCCGTCGCTAAACAGCTCGTCGGTAAAATTTAGCGACGTAAGAAGGATATCCGTCACTAAATTTAGCGAGGGAAATCAGCAAGGGATAAGTCCCTCGCAAATTCCCTCGCTAAATTAGCGAGGTACTTATCCCTTGCTGACTTCCGATTGTATTTTGCGAGGGATAGGCCCTCGCTAAATCCCTCGCTAAACTGCTCCGGCCGAAAAAAAAATGCGAGGGAATTAGCGAGGGATAAATCCGTCGCTAAGTTTCGATCGTTTTTTGCGAGGGATGGGCCCTCGCTAAATCCCTCGCTAAACTGCTCCGGCCGA
>JANHAO010005974.1:0-21923 GCA_026873985.1 Saraca asoca | reverse complement strand
AAAGCAAGTCAAAATTGAAAAAGAAAACTTGTTGAAGAAGTTAAAGCAATTAGAAAAAGAAAATAGTGATCTAAATGCTTTAGTTGAAAAGTTAAATGAAAGAAAGGCATGTGATTAGTATGAGTTATATAAATCTAAAATAGCTTTATTAACAAAATCACTACAAGGTTTCATAGATAGTAATAGAAGATTTAATGACAAGCTAGAGAGTCAGAAACAATTTCAAAGCAAATCAGGTTTAGGATATAAGTAGTCTAAATCCAAAAGGAATTTTACATACATTACATGTTTTTACTGTAACCATAAAAGACATCATATTAAATAGTGTCCATACAGAAATGACACATATATTTTGAAACCAAAAGAAAGGTTAGTGTGACTACCTAAAAGTTATTTGTTGATTTTTCTATCAAGCTTGGACCCAAGATTAGCTGGGTACCACAAAAGCAAAGATAAGTTTTTGTTTTGCAAATTTGCAAATAAAATGCTGAAAGGTAAATTGAAGTTGCTTAGGCACAAAATTGTTATGTTGATAATAATTGGGAAATTGGATTGTATGAAGAGTTGAATCATTTTTAGAAGATTTTTTTTTACTTTTATATTTGAGATTATATCTTAGATTACATTTACTAACTTAGGCATCAGAGACTTCCCTAGGTTTGTTTTGTAGGTATCGGAAGTGAAGATTAAGTTTCAATGGTACTGAATTGATCATTGCTGATAAACAAATCACTTGTAAACAATTCTAGGGCAAAACTGCATGAAAATTATTTTTAGGATTGTCTAAATTGAATCAGGAATGGATTTAAATTTTTTCAGATTTTCATGAGTTTCTAAATTAATTTAAGAATCAATTTGCAATCAAAATTTTTAAGAATTAATTTAAGAACTGATTCACAAAATTTTCAATCTTTTAGGAATTCTAAATTTTCTCTGAAAACCTTTTATCAACCTTTATGAATTGATTTCACAATTGATTCAATCTTAAATCAAATCCATTCCCGAATTAATTTTTCACAAATGTTGATGAACAATTTCATAACCAAATTGATTCTAGAATTGATTCAACATTCTAAAACTTACATATGAATTAGTTCAAAACATGTAAAATACACTATGAATCGATTATCAAATCGATTCATAGCCTGATTTCTATAAATACTGAATCAATTTTGCCTTCATTTATTAGTTACACACCTTCGAGCCAATTGAAACTCTCTTAAATTCTTTCACCCAAATCTCAAATCTCAACCGTTTTCACTCAAATTTCTTGCACAAAATTGCTAGAAACTTTAAATCTAACAATTACAACTGATCAATTACTTCAAAATAACTCAAAATTAGCCAATCCCAATTTCAAACCCTAAAACCCTAACTTCAGAAACATGTTGACATGCATCAAACTCACAGTTGCAAAGAAGAAGGATAAGAATGCAGGCCAATCCTTTACACAAGTAGGAGAGGCAACACATTTCAGTCACCTAGTGAGTATGCTAACTTTCTACAATTATCAAATAAGAAAGTAGAACCTTTTAAATGTTTTAGCAACAAATTACTAAAAACAACACACCTGCCTGCTTTATTAGCAAAATACAAATTAGACAAATTTTTGACACACAAGGCAACTACTTATCCTAGGTTAGTTAAAATATTCTATGCAAATTTATTGGCTGTTGATAATAAGTTGTCATGTTATGTTATGAACAAACATATTATTGTTGATTCAGAATTATTAGCAAATATTTTTGATATGGATGCATCACCCCTAAGCTTAATGCAAGATCCCTTCCTAACTACAGTAGGGAATATGCCATTAAATACTATTTCCTTATTCCACCCCCAAGGATGGAAGTGAAAAATTGCTTATTACTGGCCTATCCCCTAAAGATAGGATATTACATTACACTTTATGTAAGATTATACTCCAAGGGTAACAAATTTCACTCAAATTGTGGATGATAAGTTATTTTTGATGTGGATCATCAAAAATTAACTTGATTTTAACAAGCCCTATTGAATACTCAAATATCCAGTAGAATGTTCTAGACAGTCAGATATTGGATTCCTCCCTTTTGGTATGATTCTTACCCCATTTTTACAAAATTCAAATTGCTAATTTTTGAAGAACACCAATTTGATCAAATAAGTGCAACAACCAATCTAACTATATCACATATGCATAAGATGTAATTAGAATAAGATGACCAAGGAACATGGAAAAGGAAAACGGTACAAGTTCCCCAATCCACTGAAGGAGTAACAAGCTCAAGGGGAGCTGGGTTATCTAGTGAGTCTAAAAATAGATTAACTGAAGAAATGAGGAGCTTGCATAATCACCTACTAGATCGCCTTGACACATGTCAATCATTATTTGAGTCTTTAGAAGACCGTATGGCAAATATAGAGAAAAAACTCGAACTCCCCACAATCGGGTCAATGAGCAACTCAATACCATAAAGACTCAATTGTATGCGATATCATAGTAAATACAACAACGGGATGAGGAAGCTGAACTTCAAGGAATGGACTTTCAACAAGATTCTCCACTTGCCTAGTATGTTGTCATATGTTGATTGTGTCATGCATCTCTTAGTCCCTTTCCCGTTTTGTTCATATCTGTTCTAATTTGATTTTCTGATGTATTTTGATTAATTGTTATGGATTGCTATTTTGAATACTTTGATATTTTGATCATTGTATTTGATATGTTGATCATTATTTTGATATTCTGTTATTTGAATATTCTGAGTTTTTTTTTACTCTAATGTATGGGTTCTGAATTTATCATTTTTTTTAAATCAAGCTCAATATTAAAAGCTATAAAATCATTATTTCAGGAAAATAAGTAACTATAAGAGCATTATAATTAAAATTGAGCTATTATTTTGAATTTTTTTAAGATCTAATTTTTCTTCTCTTTTTATTGAGCACTAATTTTTTTTTTTTGATGTGCCAAAAGGGGGAGAGAGATGAGATTTTCAAAAACAAACATCTAAAACTGCAATTTTCAAAGAAAGATAAAATTTTTGATGAAGAAAAGATGAGTAAAAATAAGGAATATAAATTTTTTTCTCATCTAAATTTGATTTTTTGAGAAACTTTGAACTTCATCTAAATTGTTTATCATCATAAAAAAGAGGGAGATTGTTAGCCTAGGAAATCTTAGCTATACATTTTCTTTAGTTTTGATTATTGAAAAACAATTTTAGTTAATATCATAAACTAACTATATGTTTAAGTGTTTATCTATTTTGCAGGATTCAAAATTGATCAAAGATTGGTCAAAAGATCAACATTAGTTCTAAACTTTTTATTTGATTTCATAAGATCTTTTGTAAGTGAATTCTAAATCAATTTGATCCAACTAAGCTTTATAAAACAACTAAATTTGAGATAGCAATAATTAGTTTAAAATGAGTTTTAAATCAAAAGTTTTTAAACAAACTTTTTACATGTTCCTTCACAAGTTAAACATTTATAAAACTATTTTTTATTGTTTGAATCAACTCATGAATCAATTCATCACTGGAAAACTTGTGAAATGAACTTAAATCAATTACCAATTGATTTATGAAGAAAACTTTTCTTACCAAAAGTTTGGAATTTTTTTGAATCAATCCTCTAATTGATTCAAACACTTTTTACATTGCATTATGATTTGATTCATTAATCAATTCAGTCATGAATTTCTACATAAGCTGAATTGATTCATAAATCGATTAGTTAGTTATAAGTTTGTTATAACTACTATGAATTAATTCATGAATTGATTTAAGGACTGAAAATTAGTTATTTTTAAATGTCAATTATCTCAACTATAAATATCTCAAACCTTATTTCAAACATAATTATTACACAACACATTGTGACAAAAATAGAGAAAATCTCAGAGCTTAAGCTTAATCTTGCTATCTCTCCGATTTTCATCAATTCAATCAATCTTGGATCAAACTGTTAAAGTATTCACCTTAGATGATTAAGATTTACATCTCAATTGAAGTATTGCATCTGTAACTCAAACTCTTTATTTCTTTTTTAGATTTCTAGGATTTAGGAATGTGGATACGAAGGAAAAAGTTAATCTTCCCTTTGCATCCTTCTAGAATTGTGAGGTTGATTACAATTGGTAGGAGGTGCATTGAATTCTTGTGATATCTTCTAAGTTATGAGGTAGATCATAGTCTGTAGGAGATTAAGAATTTTTGTATCATAGGTCTGCAAGAGCCCAGAAAAAATCTTGTTATGTAAAACTGGTTTATAGGAGTCTTGTTAAATTCCTATGTTTGTTAGTAAAAGTGATCATATGGTTGAGTATTGATCTAGTGGATGTAGACATGAATTGCAGTTTCAATTCAAGTTAAATCACTTAAAAATTCTATGTCTTGATTTTTTAATTACTACTTTTACATTTCTGCATAAATTTTGTAATCTAATTTTCTATTATTTTAATTAATAGACAAGTTAATTGTTAATCATATAATTTAATATAACTCTTGTAAATAAGAAAGTCTTCTACTATGCATATTAGATCTAGTTGCAAATTACTTGCATACTGCACCTAATTGTAAACCATTTATAATACTAAATTTAATTAGTGTTTAATACAAAACAAAAGAGTAAAAGGTCTAACGATCTTCAAAGGCAAGATCATAACTCTTATTATTATTTTCTAGGACCAACAAGCCTTTCATAGGCTTTTCAAAGAAATAAAGCATTTAGCACAAATCTAGAAACTAGTGAAACATACACATAATACAATTCATTATAGAATAGTGAAATATATCAAGAAAAACTAGCCAGAACATAATTGCAAGATTATTGTAGAGAGCAAAAAACAACTAGTACAAGATCATATTTTCTAGTGCAATTTAGGTAAGTAGAATATCAAGTATTTTAGGTAGAAAATTATGGCACAACAACATGCAATACAAGTATTTAAATAGATTTTATATTGAAGTTAGTTAAATCAGACTTGCAAAAGCATAGCAAAAGATGCCACAATATTTGGAGCTGATATTAGTGCAATTGGCATATTGTTAGAGCATTAACATGTTTGTAAGGATCACATAGCCATATATATATATATATATTTGTTTTTGAGTTATTAATTAATTATGATTATTATAAAAAAATCAACTAGTTTAATGTAGAGATTAACCTAGTTTCAACTGTAAACATAAACCAACGAAAAAAATACATCATGTCAAAGGGCAGAGCTACTTTCAAACTCAAGTTTTGTAGTTAATTAAAGTCAACTGAGAACCTCATCATCAAAACTAATTAACTTAGGCACTTAAAAATGCATGGGCCCCCACATGTTTGGAATATACATTTGTGCAAATATGTGCTTTATTGGAAAATCTATACATAAATATATATGGATGATGCTTGTGTGTGCTTCTCAAAAAGTCTTTAATATTGTTTTTAAATTGCTTTTATGGCTTTTAAATGATTTGATTTATTATTATTTTTTTTTGCAAAAATGATTTTTGGTCTTAAATGATTGAGTAAAAGCAAAATCTGATGAGTATTGGATTGTGAGTATTGATTTTGTCCAAGTAAGATGGAGAGTTCTTTTTCTCTTTCTAAAAAGTAAATATCTTATCTTAAATGACTTTGAGTCAGCTTTCAAACTATTTATTTTTTTTTCATTTTCCATGACAATTTTTAAAGCAAAACCACCTTTTTTTTTTCACTTTTTCTCTCTCCAATGCCATGTTTTTTAGTTCCCAAGGTTGACACATTTCACCATTAACACATGCCACTTATTGTGTGTCTTAAAACCTTCTTTCTTGATGAAAAATTGTCAACTTCATTTCTATTTTTTGCTTTCTTTCAAAACTATCTAAAACTATTTTATTCTTATTCCCTCCCTTAATTTTTACTCCCTAATTGTTCCCACTGAAACAAAGTTTCTTTAGATTCCTTGTTTTATCTTAGTTAGCAAACACCTCAGGTTTTAATTCAAATTGTTTCTATTTGTTTTCTATAAAAGTTATCCCTTTTCCTCTCCAAAAAAATTGTTATAGTTTCTTTCTAAATTAATTCTCTTAACTTCTAGAAAATTTTTCTGTTTCTTCTTTAAATTTTCCTAAAAATCTCTTTTGCAAAAATTCTCATTCTTTCATGGTTGAAAACGTCCCAAGGATGAAATTTGAGAGAGATGACAACTAAAATGCCAAGGCCAAAGAGCATTACAAAGAAGATTTTTGACATCGGACTTACTTTGCTCTTAAAGTAGTTGACACCAAATCCTTAAGCGAATCAAATGTGTAGTGTTTTGACTAGCTATACAAAATGGAATGGAAGAAGTTCATGATAATCAAGAAGAAGGTCTATGAAGACCATGTGAGACTTTTCTATGAAAATTTAGTTGCAGATAGTAAAGATTGTGAAATTTCCATTTGGATCAGTCGTAAGAACTACAATCTTAACTCAAAAACCCTTAATCAAATTTTAGGTGTTGATGATTTTGGCCTAAAACTTACTCTTTCAAGGTCAACCATCAAGGCACCTGGCTTCAAGTTTGAGGAATGATGTATGGAACTTCCTACAATGCACTACAAGAAGAATTCTCTTTTTCAGAAGATGAGCCATGACTAAAAGATCATGCACACCTATATCTATCAAATGATCAACCTAAAAAATGAAAAGTTCAATGTGATAAGCAAATTTGAAGCTTTTCTATTGTGGGCCATTAAGCACAATCATGCTATACACCTTGGTTTTCTTATCATTTAAAGCATGGTTCAAATAGTGAGTGACATAAAGTCACACTTACCTTTTGGCATGATCATAACCAAGATTTGAGAGAATATGTTGGCCTATATGTAATTGAAGGCAACATATGGAATGCTCAATGGATAAAAACCTTGAAATAAGCAAAAGATGATAAAATTTCTGATAAGGAAGTCAGTAAAAGTGAGGATAAGAGTGAGGAAGAAAAGACTAAAGAGGAGGTAGAAGAAAAATTAGAGACAAAAGGGGAAAAGAAAAAGTAGTTGAAAAGAATTTATACACTTTTGAGTGATATAGGAAAAGACAGTAATAAAAGAGAAAAATCTAAATGAGAAAAAGTCTGAGAGTAAGAAAAGAAAAAGACAAATTGAAAAAATTGAAGCTATTGATGAGAGCAGTAGTAATGTTGAATTTGTAAAGGAATTTTCTACAATAGAAGAATAAGAAAATAAAAGGAATTGTTGATGGTGAAATTTGGTAAGCCCCAAATCCCAATCAATAGTAGTAGTTCTAGTATCCCCAAACTATGTTCTAGTTGAGCAAGTGTAAGGAAATGGCTAAAATAAGGAGAAGGAGGAAGAACCAGATCAATACTAGAGGCTTTTTAACGTGGTTAGGCAAAAACTAGGTAGTACTAGTCCCTACATCATGGTATTATTTTATTTATCTGATGAAACTTCTATAGAGTTTTAGTGTGTCCTTTTTTGCCCTTCACAATGATCTCCCCCTCCTATTTATAGAGGCTGGGAGGTTATAAGCGAAATTACACAAGTTGTATTTCTGTTATATCAAATAATAAATGTATGTGACAAGTTTGGCTCTTGCAAATTGACTTCTGCAGGTTGCTTTCTATATGTGGGCCCTTGTAGGCTACCTCTTGTAGACTGGCCCCACAAGTTGGATCTAAGAGGGTGCCTGCTTCAACTTCACCCATAGCGAGCTTCAAGTTAGGCGAGATGCTGTGTCTTGCAAGCTGGGACTCCTGATCTGGGGTCGCTACTGGCCTTTGGTCAGTGACGTCAACTTGCGAGCCCACTTATGATGATGCAAGCTTGAGTAGGGTGATCTGTTGGCTATGCGAGTCGGGACTTATCCTGTAGCAAGCTGGGACTTCTACCTTATTCTTTGCCCTTAAACTTGTAGTTGATGATCTGGTGCTTTTGAGTGATCTTAGCTTTGGGGCAAGTTGGGCTTTCCTCTTCTGGACTTGTCTACTGCCGGGCCTTTGCCAGCCCATTATGCATAGTACTGGAAAACACCTATAACATTAGCTTCTCAACTCTCAGCTTGCTTCGCGAGCTGGGAGTTGTTGTTTGTTGGTAAAGGCTTTATTTATAGATTGTCATGTAGTCAAAGTCTTCACATTTAACCTGTCATTTCATCTGCTCTAGGCTATACTTCTTATTGTATATGTCTCATAGCCATAGGTGTATCAACCTCGTTTTCTTCCAAGCCATTTAATTAAAGAGCAGTTGAATTTCTTCTGGACTCTTCGGTGAGACCAGGCTGGTCTATTTAAGACATAGGAAATTCTTCTTTCTTCTTCATAGAATGACCTGATAGGTGCTTTAGCTAAGCCCCCCATGTTTCTATTGATTTATTTTTTGATGAGACGTGTGTGGCCTACCATACAGGAAATCTTTATAGACAATCTTTCTTTAAGGACTTTGGGAGATCTTGTGTAGATCTTGGATTATTTCCTCATAGTTATGCCATGGGGTTCAGCCTTTCCAATTATGTCTGTTTGCTTCTTTTGAATTTTTGATGCTGGGCAGAGAGCTGGAAAGAAGCTTTTAGCTGAGGAGGACGACAAGAAGAAGATTAAAGAGCAAGCACGCCCGTCAATCCTCCTACTAGTTGAAGTTCATCTCTAGTTTTCCTTCTAGAATATGATAGCCATAGGCTTACTTTGATTTATACTTCAAATCTTTTGATGTAAATTTATCTCATTGAGGCTTTTAATGAATGAGCTTTTCTTCATGATTCTTGAGTGTTGAGTTAGATATTCTGCATATCACAGATGATAACATAAATTTCTGTAAATTATGATCAAATGAAACATTTAGATAACCAATCGATTGTATTTTTTGATTAGTAATGAGTCTGAGCATCAGAGTGCTTCAATAATGAGTGGTGCATTCAGGTAGGATGCATAAGAGCTGTGCCTAGTAGGAAATCCCATGAGAGCTATGAGTAATAAGTCGTATGAAAGCTATGAGCAATAGGTTATATGAGAGTTGTGCCTTGCAAACCATGCCACAGTAATTTCGTTGCTTAGTGGAACAACAATCTTGTTACTTAGTCTCACAACAATCCCAATGCTCAGTGGAATAGCAATCTCATTGCTTAGTATCACAGCAATCTTGCTACTCAGTGGAATGACAATATCATTGCTCAGTTCCATAATAGTCTCATTGCTCAGTTCCACAGTAATCTCGTTGCTCAGTTCCACAGCAATCTCATTGCTCAGTGAAATAGCAATCCCATTGCTCAGTTCCATAGTAAACTTGTTGCTCAGGTAGGAAATGAATGACTCTACTAGCAATCTTGTTGCCCAGGTAGGAAGCAAGTTTATTTTAGCACCTCCGTGCATCAATGAGGTCATAACTTTTGCTAAAATGAATTTATTTTAGTGCCTCCACACCTCAGTTGATGAGCTGGCAATGAATTTGAGTTTGACTTTATCAACATAGAATAACTTTCTTTTTGTATAACATTTCACTGAAGATTATTAGACAAAAAGATTTGAAAGACTTTCATTAGCCTCTGAACAACATTAGAGCATCAAAATAGTGTTCTAACTAAGAGGCCTTGTTCACGATCAGTAATTCATTGGGACTGTTGAGGTTGCTATCTAGAGGTTGGACCATGTAATCCTGTAACCAACCTCTCTTGATAAGGTCCTCTATAGCATCCTTAAGTGCCCAACACTCCAAGATGTTATGCCCGACCTTGTTGTGATAGGCGCAAAACCTACTCATGTCTCTAAACTTACTGAGGGCCTTCAGGGGCTTAGGTTTCCCAAAATCTTCCCTATTTCTTTTTGTGGTGAAGATCTTGTTGTGAGTGTCAAATAAAATACTGTAGCTTTCATGACAACCTTGATGCTGAGGTAGTTAGGCTCCGCTTTCTTCGTGAGCTAAATATTAAAGTCATCCTTCTGACTCTCATCGCCTTTCTTTTTGCTTTAAGCAGAGCTATTCTCCTCGTCTTTTTACTTGGACTCTTTTGTGCCAAAGGTTTCCTCCCATCTGATCTGTTTGGCAACTCAATTGTAAAATTTAGCTAGATCTCTTACCAGGGACTTGTACAAGCTTTTATACAGCTTTCTATCTTTGTCAAGTTTTATGGAGATCGCTGTCAAGACATTTTCTTTTGAAGGATTCTCTGTAAAGTTAGCCTCATGCCTGAACCTAATTATGTAATCTTTCACTGATTCATACTTATGCTGAAAGATCATCACGAGATGGTAAGGAGGTACAAGCTACCTTTTCAAAGCTTGGTATTGGTTGACAAATTTCTTCCAGAATTCTTCCTAGCTAGTAACATTTCGAGTTAGAAGGCTTTTGAACCATGCTCGAGGTATGTCTCCTAATATAGTTGGGAAGACATAACATTTAATTAGAGGATTAGATGTTTGAAGGTCTATCTGGACATTGAATACGTCCAGGTGATCGCATGGTTCACTGTTCCTATTATACAGCTAAATTATGAGAACTTTAAGTTCATGAGGGAGAGGTTGCATTTCAATTTCTTTGGAAAATGGTGAGCTACCCTAATCATGAGCTTGATCATCTTGAGCTCGAGGGCATTCTTCTAACCGTTTGAACCTCTCGAATAATTCTTTTATCTCTGGGTCGTGAGAGAAGTGACTCAAAGTATTTCCTTGGCTGGATCTGTTCAAGCTCTCAGCTCATTATGAGCCTTTGTGTCATTGATTATCATGATTCTCGTGTGCTAGGTGAGCTCCTGATCTTGTTCGCTGATTAGTGGAGTGAGTTGAGTCAGAGCGCTGATGTATTTGCCTAATAGACTTTTCCCTCTGGCTATTTCACATAGTTGCTGAAGTTGTATAGTGATCTTGGCCTATTTTTGTGTGCCTAGGGCTTGTGCTTGTGTCAACACTTTAATCGTGTCCACTAACTCTCTTACCATATTCTCAAACATTTACTGGAGGTGGAAGCCTGTCTGTACCCCATCTACCCCAGGAGCAGTAGCAGGCTGGCAGTGAGTTTCGGGGGGCAAACCAACAGTAATACCAATAGTGGGAGTACTTACTAGCTAATTAGCTAGAGTGTTTGAACTTCTAGTAGTTCTTCCTCTTACCATTGTGGTTGCACAGGAGATTGACCAAAATATAAAATCAATCAGAATACAGATAAGGCCCTACTTCTAGCACTAAAAATGTTGATGGTGAAATTTGGCAAGCCCCAAATTCTAGTCAAAAGGAGTAGTTCTAGTATCCCCAAACTACATTCTGGTTGAGGAAGTGCAGGAAAACAGGTGAAACAAAGAGAAGGAGGAAGAACCAGATCAATGCTAGAAGCTTTTTCTCGTGGTTTGGCCAAAACCAAGCAGCATTGGTCCCTATGTCCACGATATTATTTTATTTATTTGATGAAATTTCTATAGAGTTTTAGTATCTACTCTTCTACCCCTTCACAATGATCCCTCTCCTATTTATAAAGGCTGGGAGGTTACAAGTGTAATTACACAAGTTGTATTTCTATTATATCAAATAATAAATGTATGTGACAAGTTTGGCTCTTGTAAATTAACTTTTATAGGCTACTTTCTGCATATGAGCCTTTGTAGGCTACCTCTTACAAATTAGCCCTACAAGTTGGATCTAAGAGTGTGTCTACTTCAGGTTCACCCATAGCAAGCTTCTAGCTAGGCAAGATGCTGTATCTTGTGAGTTGAGACTCCCAATCTGGGGTCACTACTGGCCTTTAATCAGTGATGTCGAACTTGTGAGCTCGCTTTTAATGATGCAAGCTCACACAGGGTGATCGATTGGCTATCCAAGCTAGGGCTTATCCCTTAGCGAGTTGAGGTTTTTGCCTCATTTTATGCTCTTAAATTTGTAATTGGCAATTTGGTGCTTTTGAGCAATCTTAGCTTTGGGGCAGGTTAGGCTTTCCTCATTTGGACTTGTCTACTACTAGGCCTTTGCCAGCCTATTATGCATAGTACTAGAAAATACCCATAATAGGAATGAAGGAGAGAAGAAGGAAAAGGAAAAGGCAAAGGTAAAGCTGTTGAAAGTAGTGAAGATTCATCTAGTGATGTTGATGATGACTTTCATGCATATCTAGATCATATTGTTTAAACTGCCATAAGGATCTTTACAAAAGATCAAGTCTCTTAGACTCCTATTTGAAGATCAACATAAAAGCCTAGCTTAGCACTGATTTCTATCAGGAACTAGAAGAAGAAGAAGGAAGAGGAGGAGAAGAAGAAGAAGAAGAAGCTATTGAGAGAGCATCTATGAAGCCTAAGTTGCAAACTTACTTAAGGGTGAAGCTCGTGTTCATCAAAGACAAGAAAAAAGGTTTTCCAATTCCTCTAATAAATCATATGAGAAAAATGAAGCAAAGGATCAACCAGAAGAATCCACTAAAAAAGACGCCTAGAAAAATATGACTGTTTATGGTCTAATTGTTCAAAATTGGAGCAAGAATGCTAGTCGAAGCAACCATTAAGAGAAAATAAAAAGAGCACGAAGAGAAAAACTTAGGCACTCAAAGAGACTGCTTAGCATTGAATCAAGTGATTGACCTGAGTCATCCAAATGATCAAGGAAGAATTCTGACTCCAGTTCTAAGAGTCCTCATAAAGATGGTCTTAAAAAAACTATAAAGGATCTACCCTCTTTAAAAGATCAATATGTAAGAATTCAAAAAGACAAGGCCTCTATTGCACAAGGACCTAATATTGGATCAACTAATCCTACAAGTGCTCAAAGGTAGGGGAGTCTCATAATTCATCTGGAAAAAGTGCTTCAGTAGATGGCTATACCCATCCTTGACCTCAAGTCAAACCACTAATCCTGTAGGAACCCTTCATCTGTTTTAGACCAATATAGAACACATGGATGAAAATTTGTATAAGATTCACCATATGATCAGAGATTTATGTTGTCACATTAACAACTTGTTTTGTTCTTTTGTGAAATGCTTTATCAAAGGAAGATGTGACAAGTAGAAGTCTCTCTCAAGTGCGAATGGGAACTCACCAATCCATCAAACTGATATTGGCTTTTGCTAGCTCAATCACTCAAGACTTATATTATCTATATGTTTTTAAGTTTATGTTTTGAACTTGATTTTAAGTGTTTATAGTTTGTACCTTTAAATACCTATGACCTTTTGTCACTTCTTGTTTAACTTATGAACTTGATGCATAAATATTAGTATTATTATGGTAGACTCTATTCTTGGTATGTTTTTTTGCTTTGTTTTGTGCTCTTGTTTTAAATATGCCAAAGGGGGAAAAAAAGCAAGCATAGTTAGAAGTTCAAAAGGCATGAGCAAAACTTTAAGAGAAAAAGTTGAAAAAGTTCTAGCATAAGCAAACTCAGAAGTTTAAGAGGCACAAGTAGAAGTTCAACAAAAAAAGTTGCCAAAGTTCTAGCACAAGTAGACTTTTAGCACTAAGTATCCAAAAAAGAGAAGAAAAATTGCTCTGATACATTACTCTAATATTTGGTCTAATGCCATAAGTTCTGCATCAACTGGATAGCCTATGAAGTGTTTTGATTTCAAAGATTATGCACAGACCTGAAAGATTCTTCACTGCAAAGGAATGCTCCAATTGAGGGGGATTATATTTTAAGATCTTAACCTAGATCTTTTCATGCAACTTATAAGCTTTGCTTTACTTGGAACATATGCTTGTCATCATCAAAAAGGCGAAGAATGTTGAATATATATTTGAATATGTGCTTTTTAATGTGTTCAAAAATAATATACGATTTTGATGATGAAAGGAAATAATTATTTAAATAAATTCATAAAGTAACTTAGTACTTGAAATGTTGCTTTGCAACCATGTAATTCCCTCTTGCATAAGTCAAAGTTACTTTTGTAAAAGTTGCACAAATATGGAAGATTCCTTAATCTAGTATTTTATGAAAGTATATGCTCAAAAATCTTTCTACTTTCAACTTTTGTTTTGTTTGTTGCATTATGAAAAAGTAGGCAACATGCAAAAAGTGATAAAAGGTGCTAAGAAGCTTGTTAAAGGTTAACCTTGGATAATCAAAGTTGGAATCTTATGCTTACTTTTCATAACAACCATTTACATTGTTGCATCCTTGGAAGATGTATCATAATAGCAAAATTGCCATAAGCAAACCCAATAATCTCCAAAGGAATCATAATTCAAGTCAAAGTGGAGTCAAATTTCAAATTCAAATCAATCCTAACAATCATATGCTGATGCTACACTATAAATATGGGTCTTTCAAAGTTAAAGAAGAATGTGAAGTATAGTAATTCATATATCTTAAGAGAAAATCTTGCACTTTAGCTTGATCATTCACTTCTATCTAAGAGCTTTTTACCTTAAACAGTATGAGATTTGTTAAGCTTCATTTATGCATATACTCAAAAAGAGTTCTTGCTAATTGAAAGTCTAAGACTTCTAATTTCTTTGTATACACATGTGTTGGAGTGTTTGATACACTTGTGAGTTATAAACTTAGGCAAAAGCTGAGTAAAGGTGATAATTCTTGTGAGAAGAAACTTATGATCCTCTGTACATCCCTTAGCTAGGCTGATTTAGATGAGAGTAGTATAAGTCTAATAGCTTATGCCCTGTACTCTTGGTTATTATAGTGGATAATCCTCTTGCTGGTGGTTTGGCTTAAGAAGAATGGGCGTAGGCTTCTATGGATAGAAGTTCAAACCACTAAAAACACTATTTGCACTTTATCTTCCCTTAACATCGTTAGTTTTAGCATATTTATTTTGAGTCTATTATTTAGATTATCTATTTGATCACTTAAGCTTGATCATTCATGAAAGATTTGTAAAAAAAATGAGTTTATAAAGGCATTATTTTTAAATCCTATGGTTAACCAAGTCACCCTTCTTGGTTACTTGCACTATCATTCAGAATGTACATGGAGTTGATAGAAATTATGAAAGGAGAGTTAGTGTTGTAGGTGTTGTAATGCAAGGTGAGGACATGCAGTATCCAGACCTACCTGACTGTAATACCTGAATTTAAAAAAAATAAATTTTGATAATGAAATTGCTTTTCAGAGGATCTAAAAAGGTGAATTTGAAAATTTTGGGAACTTTGAAACTATAAATTCTGAGATACGAAGTGTTTAGATATAATAGAAATAAATTATATGAATTTTAGGAATTTTTAGAAAATTGAAATTTCCATTTTGAATGCTTATAGAATAAAATTCATGCTTTTAGGATTTAATTTTTGAAAAATTTCAGAGAAATTGAAACTAAGGTTACAAGTACCTAGTGGATGCAAAATTATAGTCATTACGAAAGTAATTAATTTAACTAAATTGTGTTAAAATTTCAAAGTCATAGACAATCAATGAGTATGTTGAATTTGGACTCGAAGTTAAAGAAATTGGTAAAGTTACTAAAGAAAAAATTACAAAACTTGTCAAGGAAGAAGTCAAAGTAAAAGTTGACTCAAAATTTTTCAATTTTTCCCTCAAAAGTCGATTCCCCTTTTTCCTTCTCTTGCGCCACCTTTTATTGCATTTCATGCAACATCACCAAGCTTCAACTTGTGTAGCAAGCTCTCTCTCTCTACAACATCTCTCTTTAAGTAAGTAGCTCATTCCTTCATGATAATTTTTCATATTTTTGCTACTAATTCTTCTCATTTTCTCTTCAAATCGATACCAAAATCTTGTTGATTCATTAGGTATTACCTGAGTTAAGAATTTGGGGCTTAAATCTTTTATTTTTAGCTTGTTTCTATGGAATAAAATCATAATCTAAAGGTATTTGGCTGCTTCATGAAATAAAACTCCTGAAAAATCCAAGAATCTAACATACCCTTCTTTCTTGTTCATGAAGAGCATTGAAGAACTTTGTTGGATCCTTTTGACCTCTTTGTTTCCAAACATTTATGTGAGTAATTTTTACCTTTCTTGTGAATTATAAAATAACTAATTAATTGTGAATCAT
Source organism: Saraca asoca (assembly GCA_026873985.1). Taxonomy (NCBI): domain Eukaryota; kingdom Viridiplantae; phylum Streptophyta; class Magnoliopsida; order Fabales; family Fabaceae; genus Saraca; species Saraca asoca. The sequence continues at coordinate 6,012 of JANHAO010005974.1, read as the reverse complement.
TGAATGATTGTTTATGTTAAGGAAAATGAGTATTATGTGACCTTATGTCATAAATTGAACTTGATTAGAGTTGTTGATATAAATATAGTTTCATGATTGGACAAGCTTAGTTTTATGCTAAGTTTCTTTGTGATTAAAGGTTGGTTGATATAGTTTATGAAGTTTAGTTAAGAAAATGAGGGTTGTCCTTGAAGGAATATGTGTGGCACTATAAAGTTGTATGAAGCTAGATGTACAATTAGAATTGTGAGCATGATCACGAGCCCAGAAACTTGAAATTTGAGTAGAACCGTGAGAGTCAAATGTGAAGGCTTTGATTTGACTTGAGCCAATTTAGTTCAAAATGTGAGTCTACTCACCCAAAGTTGCAAACCTTTGGAAGCCCAAAACTATGCATATCTGAATCACTATTAGAATTAAAAATAGGGTTAAGAAGAGTCAATTCAAATTGAACAAAAATTAGTTCAAATATTGATTCGAATAGCAAGGCCGAAATGCTGCCCTCGTCTTGCGAGCATAATTGTGAAATTAGTACAAAAAGGGCAATTCAAATAGTGAGCCCTGGAAATGAAAAATGTATTGGGATGTTTCTAAAATGTTACAAGTTGATGCCAAAAATTTCTTTTATTAAGTTGTGTTAATTGTATGGTTGAGGTCATGACTTAACTGTTTGTTTACTAACTAATATTCTTGAAACTTGACAAGACAAATAAAAAGTAATTTTCTTTTGTTAATAATCTTCTAACAAGGCAAGATAATTGTGAAATTCATCTAATTGTTAAAGCTGATAAATGCGAAAGAGTTTAGGAGAATAAAGATATGTTGGAAATAAAAAGTGATAAGGTGGGATCACCTTGCTTATGATATAAACATAGAATGGATTGGTGACTCTACAGAAAATATGATAGTATGATGAGAACAACCTATAGTATATTAATAATAGTAGAGCCTATGTAGAAATATAATGATTATTGTTTAGCAAAGATGCTATGATGAATTGATTGTTAAGATTCTCCATCTTAAAATTTCTTATTGCTTAAGATAGAATATCTAATATTTGCTTATATACTGGTGCTATGGCAATAATCTTGATGATTAGCATGATAATGTAAACTTTGTGATATAATTGTTATGAGAAATGATATAGTTTGAAAGCTTTAGAATTCTCTATGAGACATAAGATGATGATTGATAATGATGAGATACGATTGATGTGATGAGATGGTAAATATAAGTCAAATTTTAGATCTACGTGTTCCATTATATAGTGTGAAAATAAAGTGGAACTTGGAGGGATAAGGCTAAAGACTATGTGGGTGATGGTAGAATAAAGTAACAAAGAGAATATTGACTTTGATTATTTATTTCACTTACTTACTTGGATTGTTATTATGTGAAATGTTGAAATGATATGATCCTACAATATGAAAATGTTGCGTGATGCTATTTAGTGGTTAGTCTCTGCGACCTCATGATTTGACTATTAATTGTGGTATGAAATATGTCCACAATTGGTATGAGGTATATGCATTTGTTATTATTGGTAAATTCATAAGCTAGGTAGAGATTTATCTCAATGAGCCCCAAACTCACTTTTTTGTGGACCCTTTTTTAGATTCTTAAAATATTGCTACTCTTCCACTTCAGAACGTAAAGATGGATATTGACCTCATTGAAGTAACCACTAATGTGTTTACCACCATCGTAGAGAGTGCCTTAGGAATGTATGAAGTCAGAATTCATTATATTATTACATTGAACTTAGCCGAATGTGAAGTCTCACATGAAGTGGAAATCATACCCTTAGAATCCTCTAATGTCTTACTGATGATGGCCATGGGATGGTTTAATCCTTAAGATATTTACCCTTAGAATTCATTTTTGCTATCCTTTTGAAATTCTATATATAGTAGGGCTATAGGGTACCTCAAGGGCTTAGTTAGTTTAACCTATACTTTTGGTTCTATGATAAGCTATAGGTTGATCTAACTTTTTAGTTTACCTTTGCCCTTGTGTGGACATATAGGGTAGTGTAAGGGATGAATCATAGCTCATATCATTTGAAAATATGATGTAAAACCTTTAATATTGATGTTTCTAGAGGCATATGCCTTATTTAGGCAATGGCCTCGTAAGTTATAAAATTATGTTTATATCTCAATATGTCTTCCTTTTCGTATAAATAAATATGATTACAAAATATTGATAAAAATATAAACAAAAATAGGTTAGAAGCTGATGATATCAATTAAGGATTGATATTCACACCGGTCATTACCAAGGTTTTGGGTTGTGCCATTTTGCATAGACCGTCAATACCAAGATGTTGAGAATGACGATGAACAGCCATCAAATGGCCATGAAAATAAGAAGCAAAAGAGGCTTGCCAAACTATTACCACTTTATATACCTCCTTCATCATGTATCTCATATGTGAATTAGGAAGACTAGATAAATGTGAATACCAATTTCTTGAAAATCTCAAACTAATAGCTAAGAGGTTTATGTTGATTTGGAATTTTAGAGCAAAGATGATGTCCTATTAACCCCAAAATGATATTCAATTAATAGGCACTAAAATTGTAGTACTTGAGAGTTGAAACCATCATATGTAAATGTGCGGTACACAAAAAATGTGTTACAAATTGCAACTGGTAACTTATGGTAAACTATAATTCAAAGAAAGATTGTTAGGTTGTTAAAAGATACAGTGGCCCCTATACTTGTGTCTCTACTAGCATGTCACAAGATCACAAGCAAATGAACTTTAATTTTATTGCCTTATGTTGTGCAGAGCAACTAAGAACCACGCTAAACCTTCCCATTGTAAAGATAATATAGATGATAAAATCATAATTCTTTTACCAAGTTTCTTGCAAGAAAGCTTGGCTAAGAAAACAAAAAGCTATTAGTCAAATATTTGGTGATTGAGATAACTCATACTGCCAATTACTGTAGTGGTTAGCAGCAATGAAACAAACCTTAGATTCATGAACTTCCTTGAGATTTATATCAAGGCCTGTATTGTGACTCTTGAAGTTTGAGAGATTGTTCTAGGCATTTAAAACTTGTATTGTTGAACTTCCTTTCTATAAGCCAATGCTATGAATTCCCATTATTAATGTCGATGGACTATGCCTAATATCTAATCGCTATGATGGGATTATGGAGGCAATTGAAGATAAGTCCCTAGCATGGTAGTCACCTTATGGTCATTGTCGATTTTGTATTTTCCATATGGCTAGTAATTTCACTAGGCACTTCAAAAATACAACCCTTAAAAGGTATATTACAAACATGGGTACGCATTTCCTACCACTGTATCTAATTCTGTTAAGATCACATGTGTTGTTTTCATTGTTATAATAATTATTATAGATTATGAGGAGCAACCAAGGAAGTATGATTTTAGATAGACCAAGCTGTTGTCCTTAAACACTAAGGCGACACATTAGGTGGAGGCATTTCTAAAAGAAAAGTGAGCTCAAGTATTTAAGGATGAGTGGTGCTTGGGATGCATGACAACTAGCCTAGTAAAGGTGGTAAATAGTGTTCTCAAAGGAGCACTAAATTTGTCCTTCACTGTGTTAGCACAAATTACCTTCTATCAATTGATGACATACTTTATATTACGAGGTAAAGAAACTAAGGAGAGGATTGCAGCTAGTCATAAATATTCAAATGACTAAATAGTTGCTCTTCAGAAAAACATAAAAAAGGCTAGTTCTTTCTTAGTGTGTACTTATGACAAGATTAATGGAATATTTCAAGAGGAGACAAAATTTGATGCACATGCTAACATTGAATGTGACACATAAATTGTTAACCTCAACTAAACGACATGTAGTTGTGAAAAATTCTAGCACCTATAGTTTCCATACTCACATGCTGTTGTAGCTTGTCACATTGTTTGCATGGACTTTCACTAGTACACACACCCTGTTTATTATATGGACTCTTTATGGTATGTATGACATGCTTGCCTTAGTATATGCTTGACTAAGTGTTATGTTTGGAGGACTTGCATCTTTTTCACTTTTATCATTACATCGATGCCTTATTTGGGCACGTCTACATGCAACAATTGGTTTGACATAGCCTTTGAACATCAAATGGTGGGGGTAGGATGTTAGTCTATTTTGCTTCAAGCTTGTGATGCTTATTCATAATATCTACTAAGTCAATGCCAATTTGTCTAACCCTAGGCCATGATCTATTCTCATAATTGACAAAGGGCCATCTATTGCAATTCCATTCCAAGGTCAATTTGTCATAGAAACAAAAAAAGAAAATTATTAATTATTATTTCTCATTTCAATCTATATAATTAATTTTAAACACACTTAATTATCCATCGTACCACGTGAACTAATCTAACATCTTGTCACCACCCTGTACCATCTCATATATTTATCATTATAGTGTAATGGTCTTGAACTAGCATTTCATGTGGGATTGCTAATGTTGATTATTCTAGAGTTGAATCCAACATTCATACATACTGACCTAATCCCAAGGTTCCTTAACCTACAATGTGTACTCATGCAAAGTGTCATCAACATTTGAGCTATGTGATATGGGTTAATGAAGACCAAATTGTTTTATGACTCTGGCTGCACTGTGCTACTCAACAATATGGAAACATATTAAAGGCACCTGTGAAACCTAGATTTCATGTCCCACTATACAGTACTCTAGTAGTGTTGCCAACATATTAACCCTGTAAGGCTCTTAGATAACTTGTCACCATAAATCACAATCACAATAAATGCCACAAATAGGAATTTAAATTCATGCAATAAATTACGATAATGTAATAAGGTCAATTAATCATACCTAGTTCGACATTAAATGAACAAATGAAGCCCTAAGCAGATTTCATACATGGCTTGGAGTTACTATTGTGTACTAAGCGTCACGTCATTTGAAAACTACGGCATTAGCTTTAATTGCCCAGCATCCAACTAACCTTTCCCAACTAGTGTAATGCTTGAGAATCTATCCTAAGCCTAGATTTGGACTAACAACACCATTTAAATATGTTATTCCACTTTACCTTGCATGCCTTGCATAACTTTTTATATGTCCATGATAGGACAACAAACCCCTAACTATATCTCCCTGTATCTTGTAAATTGGCTAGATGGGGCAAAAACATCAAATACATATAGTGGGTTGAATTATCATTACAAAATATTGCACTTAACATTCTCAGTATGTAGGTGTGTGTGTGGTGTTGCACAGTATCCTTATCGACATCATTCAGGAAGCATCAAAGTGTTCTTATAACCATTCCAAGCTAAGCTTTTGGCCATAAATGAAATGATGTTCATTTGGTGGGACATCACCCAACAATATCTAACTTACTCCATATCACGGCATTGGAGTCACGACAGTTACCGCTTTATTATCCACAGTGAGTCTTAATTGGACTTCTACATCTTGTAGTGTGATTATCATTTCTCCCTGTGATGTGTGAAATATATGCGTCTCTAGTCATCATCTCTCAACAAATAAGTTGATGAGGGACCATTCAACATTGTTGTGCCTAATTCTCAAAATGCCCTAAAATTCTTATGACTAAAGACGGGGATCCACATGCAAGTGAGGGGATAGAATATAACCTAAGCCTCTAACTTGGAAAACAAGATTGGCCTACATGTAAAAAGAAATTTGAAGTTTGGTGTTTAATATAACAGACAAATTGAATAATTTATTGAAAAGATTAACTATTGTTCATATTATTAACCTTATCACATCACCATACTGCTTTTGAAATATGTAGGTATTGTAGTCAAAGCAATAAGCCTTCTTTCATACCAGTGCTTAAGAGATGAGTGTGCCTATCCAACATTCTAAGAATAATAATCCTCCAATAATTATCAAAATAAATTATACTAAACATGTGTACCACTAATTATTTTATTAAATTAAATGAAAATTGATAATAAATAATTAATTATAATTAAAAATTAATGTAACAAATTTTACACACCAAGACAATAACTTTGA
>JANHAO010005973.1:0-21943 GCA_026873985.1 Saraca asoca | reverse complement strand
ACATGTTATCTGGATGCCCAGTAGGATGTGATTGTATATTCTGGGCCACTGTTTTGTATTATGTTATTATACAGGTTTGATGGGCCTGTAGCCCTTGATGATTGTTATGTGGGCCGTGTGGCTAGGTGTCTGAAAAATAGAGGAAACTCTACCGAATTTTCGGTAGAGAATATAAATTTGTATTTGATAGTTAATGGAAATTTTGTGCATTAGTGTTATGTTAGTGTCATATGGTAAGGCTTGTAGGGGGTTTCCTGAAGGAAAGGATTTTCTGATGATGACCTTCTATGCCAGTCACGTGCACAGGATTGGGGTGTGACATCACGTTCCCTGTATTGGGGCATGACACCAATCAAGGAGCAGACTTAGATTCATATAGATGAGGATGAATAAAAAGAGTGGTCTCAGACTCTAAAAATATATATATAAAAAAAATAAACTAAGTTTCTTAGAAATCTAGTGAATGAATAATCCTCCAATAAACTAATGGTTAATTTATAAATCATGTTCAAATGCATTGTAGTATAACATACGCATATATATAGACATTAGCTTGTAAACATCTTCAATTTAATGAGGAAATCAAATTTAGTAAATGTTGACAGTGAATTTTGGTCAGATCCAAATCTGGCCAATGGAGGGGGTTCTTTAGGAACTCAAGCTATTTCCCAGTTGTTGAGGCAGTGAAAAGGGGGAAAGAGAGAGACACATAGGGGTTAACGTAATTTGGCCAAATCCGGATGGTACCAAATCTTACTCCACGGAGGTATTTTATTAGTATGGAGGAATGTTTTTAGAGGTTCGACAATGGTTTTTAGGTAGAGTTTCTACTAGTTTTTCGTATATCTATCCTTTTTTACAATAACTCTAGCCCCCCATTTATAGAAGTATGGAGGGGTACAAATGCAACTAAATTAACTGAACATCTGTTACATCAAATATTAAATGTACAAGATTATCTAAGGTACTAGAGACTAGCTTTTATCGGTTACTTTCTATAGATGGGACCTGACAGCCGTATCTGTAGAATGATGGTGTAAGTTGTATATTGTCTTTGTGATCTGCTTCAGCAGGCTTTTGGCTAAGTGAGGCTGTGTTCTAGCAAGCTGGAGCTTGTTTATTAAGGATGTCATTGGCTCGTGACCTCGAACTAGTTCAGCCAACAAGCTTAGGTCTTTTGCACAGTGACCTCACGACCTGGCAAACTCATCCTTTTAATGAACTCGGCTCCTTTTGGGCCTTTGCCATCCTGCTTTGTAGTGCCGAATTCAACGAATAACACTAGCCCCCTAACTCTTAGTTCGCTTCGCGGACTAGGAGTTGCAATTCATTCTGGAAAGGTCTTCTTTGTCAAAGTTTTTGGTGCTTAATCTGTCGTGTAGTCACCTCAAACTTCACTTCACCTGAGTCAGACGATACCTTTTTCTCAACATGATCTTCAACCATTGGTGTGGCAATTTTGTTCCTTTTGGACTATCCGATTGAAGGCAGCCAATTACCCTTTGGGTCTTTCAGTGGACCCAATAGGTCTATATAATAAAGCTCTTCAGGTTTCTTAGCAAAGTGCTCTAATGGGTATCAAAGTTAAGTCCCCTATTTCTTTGATAGTTTGGCTTCTGATATAGCCTTCTAAGGCATGTATGGCCTATTGTAGAAGATCTCGAGGCACGGATGGCCTACTGCACATGACTCCCATACATAGCTCTTTATGCTAGCCACGGGGGAGATCTTGCATAGATCTTGAATTATTTCTTCATGGTTTTGTTGTGTGCTTCAAACTTGCTAGCTAGACTCTTGACGTCTTTTTGAATTACTCTGGGTTTGGTCCAAGAGAAACTACTGGCTTAGGAGGGATATAAGCAGGAGCAGTCAGGCTCCTTAGACTTCTTGCTAGTGGGAGTTTGTCTCCCGGTAGCTGTCTTTCTACTTTCAACAATAGCTTTAGGCTCCTTTGACTTTTATTTCTGTATTTCCCTCCTCTAATGTAAATTTACCTCATTAAATGAGGACTTTAGTGAATGAGCTTCTCTGTATAGCCCTTGAATGTTGTATTAGATGCTTTTATCCACTTCTGATGATGATATATATAGTTGTAAATCAATGAAAACCTTGTATGGCCCATCAACCATAACTTTTGTGTAATAAACTTTAGTGTACGATTGCCCTAATCAATAATAAGCAAGATTTGGACAGGCTGCATGCGAGCTACACCTGGAAGGATTTTGCTAGCGAGCTAAGAGTATTAGTTCGCATGAAAGATATGATAATCTTACAGCATTCTTGTGCCCATGTGAGCTTATGGCTTTTTGCCAAATTTTGAATGTTTAATAGTGCCTCCACACCTTAGCGAGCTCATAGCTGTGCTAGACTTTGAGCATTTAATAGTGCCTTCGCACCTCAGCAAGCACGTAACTATGCTGGCACTGTGAGCATTTAATAGTGCCTCCACACCTCAGTGAGCACACAGCTACGCTAGCACTATGAGTGTTTAATAGTGCCTCCACACCTCAGCAAGCATGCAGCTATGCTGGCACTATGAGCATTTAATAGTGCCTCTGTGCCTCAACGAGCATGTAGCTACGCTGGCATGTTTTTAGCATCTCCATGCCTTAGCGAGTATGCAGCTGCATTGGCTACTTCATCAATTTATCTCCAGAATGAGCTCTGAGGGGCCTCAATTGGAGTAGAGGTCGCGGTTGGCACAAAGTCACTCGAGAGACTCGAGAGAGTTAACCGCATGCAAGTTACGGGAATTACAAACATTGATAACAAAGAGCATATTAGAAAAAGAGAGATAAAGATAGTAACACCAAGCTAGGCAACAAACATCCTTCAATAGGGACAAAGGAAAATTTTTATATTAACTCTTGATTTTTTAACATACACTATCAATGTATAATTCTAACTGAGCCCCTTGGCTCTTGGCCGGCATCTCGCTGGGAATGCTAAGATCACTGCTCATGGGCCGTACAACATACTCTCTTAGGTGGCCTCTTTTAATTAGGTTTTCAATCGCGTCGTGAAGGGCCCAACAATTTAAGGTGCCATGCCCAACTTCATTGTGATAGGCACAAAACTCATCTCTATTTCTTTGCCTAAATGGGATCTTCAAAGGTCTAGGCCTTCCTAAGTCTTCCCTATCCCTTTCTGCCATGAAAATCCTATCTTGAGAGTCCAACAAGATGCTGTATTGCTCGTGGTGATCTGAATACTGGGGCCGCTCTCCTCTGGGCCTCTTGGACTTTTTCATAACTCGCTTAGAATAATCACTCTGGCCCATATTGCCTATTTTCTTACTATGGGAGGAGCCAGCTTTCCCATCCTTTCTGTCAAACTTTCCTGAGTGAAAAATCTCTTCCCACTTGATTTGCTTAGCAGCTCGTTCATAGAACTCGATAAGATCCTTTATCGGGGACTTGTATAGGCTTTTGTATAACTTTCCATCTTTGTGGAGTTTGGTGGAGATTGTTGCCAACATGGTTTCTTCATATGGATTCTCCACTGAATTGGCTTCTAGCCTGAACCTAGTAATATAGTCCTTCAACGACTCAAGCTTGCATTGAAAGATCATAGCAAGGTTGCAAGGGGCATGAGCTGTCTTTTCAAAGCTCAGTACTGGCTGATGAACTTCTACTGACGGTCTTCATAATTACGGATTGAATGAGTTGGGAGGCTTCTGAACTAAGCTCGAGGCACACTTCTCAGGGTAGTTGGGAAAACTTGACACTTGACCAAAGGGTCATATGTTTGTAAATCCATCTGAACATTGAATGTGTCCAGATAGTCGTACGGATCAGAGTCCCCATTATAAAGCGAAATTGAGGGGACCTTAAACTTCGGGGGAAAAGGTTTCACTTCAATTTCCTCAGAGAATAGTGACCTCGCTTCATATCAATCTCATTTATCTGGAGCTCGAAAATGTTCTTCAAACTGGTCTATCTTTCGAAACAACTGTTCTACGAGAGGATCTCATGCTAGAGACCGTTGGTTCTCCTAGTCGTGGCTTTAACGACCTAGGGTGTGCTCTCCACTAGCTCTACTCGAACATCTAACTTAGTGCTGCTAGTGGTCATTTCCAGGTGTGACAACTTCAGCTTGTCTCTATGATCCCTGAGCCTGACTTTGCATTAACACGATGATTGCCCTAGCTAGCTCTCCCATCATATTTTCTAGATTTTCCTAGCATTGAAGCCAGACTTGCATTCCTTCACTCCCATTTACGGTAGAAGTAGGTTGAAAGGAGTCGCTAGGGGTGGGAAGGTGGCAGCACCTATAACAAGGGCTATTGAAGAATCCGTCGAAAACATGTGACCCTCTGGCAGGTTAACTTGAGCATTCGAAGCTTTAGTCATTCTCCCTCTGGTTATTATGGATGTACAAAGAGCTAAACAGAAGGCAAAAAATCAACCAGTACATAGATGGGTCCCACCGGGCATGCCAAAATGTTGATGGTGGATTTTGGTCAGATCTAAATCCGATCAATAAAGGGGGTTCTTTGGGGACTCATGCTATTTCCCGATTGTTGAGGTGATGAAAAGGGGGAAAGAGAGAGACACACAAAGGTTAATGTGGTTTGGCTAAATCCAGATAGTACCAAACCCTACGCCCACGAAGGTAGTTTATTAGTATGGAGGAATGTTTACAGAGGTTTGACAATGGCTTTTCGGCAGAGTTTCTACTAATTTTTCATATATCTATCCTTTTTTACAATGACTCTAGCCCCTTATTTATAGAAGCATGGAAGGGTACAAATGGAACTAACTGAACATCTGTTACATCAAATATTAAATACATAAGACTGCCGAGGGTACTAGAGACTAGCTTCTACAGGTTATTTTTTATGGATGGGACCCGACGGCCATATTTACAAAATGACGGTGCAAGTTATATGTTATCTTTGTGATCTACCTCAGTGGGCTTCTGGCTTAGTGAGGCTGCGTTCTAGCGAGCTTGAGCTTGTTCGCTAAGGATGTCATTGGCTCGTGACCTCGAACTAGTTTAGCCACCGAGCTCGGGTCTTCAGCGTGCTGAGGTCTTTTGCACCTGGTGAACTCATCCTTTTGATGGACTCAGCTCCTCTTAGGCCTTTGCCATCTTGCTCTATAGTGTCGAATTCGATTAATAATAGTAAATATGTCAATCATCAAGTTAAAATAAGAAACAAAGTTCAACATTTTAAGAAATACTTATTGTATTGTAAGATAAAGAAATCACTAAAATCTTTCTTCTATTTCAAATAATTGAATGATAGGAAAATCCAAAATTTCTATATACAATTGGAATTCAATGGTTAATTTCTAAAAGTAACCATACCTAACAGAAATTAATTGTCGTCATTCACTTTATTATTCTAATAGATATTCTCCCCTTATTCCTCCAATAGATTTAATTTTATTCCTAAGTGCACTTGATAGTTCTCTAAAAGAATTTACAAAGGATCCAAATTTCAACATCTTTCATGAAAGCTTAATACTAATATTTTTCATAAAATAAAATTCATCTATAGGAAATAAAAATCAATCTCTTTGCAACTCACATAACCCATATATAACATACTAGATAATCATTCATCAAGTTTAAATAGCAATTTGCCAAAATTTAAAATTTCATTTCCCCAAAATTCATACTCTTCATATATAACTTGTATAAAACAATGTTTCATGTTCATGATATTCTACAACATACTTCAAATACGAGTTCACTTCTAATAGAGGTAAAAATAATTTGAAATATCAAGATAGCCAAAGAAAAATAACCAAACTCATACTACACATATATTTCACTTTCCAAAGCAAAGAACTAGTAAAATTTGAATTCTAGAAAACATTTAAAAGGGAAATAAAATCTTTTGATCATTAATCAAGAAAAAGGGAGTAAATTATCCACTCACCTTAGTTAAGTTCTTAGGAATTCTTGTTCTTTAAGCCTAAGCAAAAATGCAATTTCTAGCTTCTTTTCCAAGTTCCAAGCAATTTCCTTTAATCTAAAACACTTAATTTAAAAAAAAAAATCTTCATATTAGCTTCTATTCATGTAAAGGTACTCCAGTTCTTAAAAATTAAATTAAGCCTTACAGCCAAAAATCCAAATGATTTCCTAAGCACTTACCTAAGATTTGTTGGATAAATCAGATAAATTAAAATGGCCACTTTATCAGATCTATTGAATCATGTTACAAAGCATCAAATTTATACATATAGATTTAATTAATAGTAATAAAATCATACTTAGTGTTGTTTGAAAATCTATTATAGCGAAAGCTTCTTTAATAGGTTCACTCCTTATAACTTTAGCAGAGAAAAGGAATAGAAAACTATATCTGAAGTCTCAATTGGGTAACCACAACTCTACTAGGATATAAGTAGAGACATACCTTATTGTAATCCTATTGGGCCAACTGACCCATCATCATTGGCCTAGTGGCAAGGCTCACACCACTAAAATCCATTAATGACCTAAATGTCATTACAGATCTAATAATTTGATCACATGATTAATTGACTCATAATAATTAATTGTTGTGACATTCATTTAATCCAATAACATATGATTTAATTAAACTATGGTAATCCACATAGAAAAATTTCAACAATCTCCCACTTAGACAACATAGTTTAATAAATCTGAACTTGGATTATAATATGTGGCCATAACAATGAATGTCAAAAATAACAACAACAATGATATCATTATAATCATAGGTCAAGCATAAGTATCCTATAATGCAAATCATAATATCTAATAGGGATGCTAATGTCACACATATTTTGAATATTTATGTTCCAATGACCAAAATATAATATGGAATGTGTGAGAAATCAAATATATACATCAAAATGTAATCATATGTATATCTTTACAAAATAGTCCTTGCATCCACCCAAAATGCCCAAAATGAGAATACATCTCAACAAAATAATGAGACAGGGTCTAAATGTCTCTATCAATATGCTATAGAATAAATGTCCACAATCAACAACGTCATATATATATATATATATATATATGTAACATATGGCAATGTCATTAATATTTCACTAGTCTCTAGATAACAATGTTTCAATTAGAAACATGAAACTCTCACTAACCTTGAACACCGAAAGGCTTAGTTAAACTCATTCTAGTTACTTGTTCATGAACAATTTTAGCACATAAGCCTTTGGTTAGTGGATTCGTAACATATATAATACTTGCATATCTTCTCTCTTCAACAAATTGATACTTAATATCAAAATAGTTGTATGAGCAGTACTTTCATTATTATATTTTAGAGAAGTTCACTATGGCAGCACTGTCATGACATATAGCTAAGGTCCTAGATATGTTTTCTATAACTTTGAATCCATATATTATATTCCTTAACCAAATAGCCTCATAAGTGGCTTCACAACATGCGACACATTCTGCCTCCATAGTAGAGGTTGTTGTAATTTATTGCTTGATAATTTCCATGGTACAGCTACTCCTATCATCATAAAGATGTTTCTAGATATCAACATCATGTCATCTGGATAATTTTCAAAATCAAAGTTAAAGTAGCTAGCAACAATCAGATTACCAGATCTACAATAGATCAGTATAAAGATTCTTTGTACCTTATGGGTACTCCATTACTTTCTTCACAACAGTCTAATATTTCTGATCAAGATTACTCAAGTATTTTCCAAGTACACTAAAGCAATAGCGATATCAAGATATGTACATACTTGAGCATATAACAAGCTACCTACAATGGAAGCATACAGGATTATCTTTATTCTAGATTTCTCATCATCGTTTTGAGGACATTGAGCTTTGGAAAAAAAAACTAACTTTTTTGAATAGGTGTAGAACAACAAGAGCATGAATCCATATTGAACATCTTCAGCACTTTCTCAATATAAAATCTCTGAGACAAGCTAAGAATACCTTTGGATCTATCATAGTGAATCTATATGCCTAATATAAATGAGGTATCACCGAGATCCTTCATTTAAAAATGTTGTGACAATATTTGCTTTGTCTCATTTAATAGGCTCATGTCATTACCTGCAAGAAGAATATCATCTACATACAATACAAGGATCACATAATTGCATGCATTAATTAAGTAGTATATGTATTAATCTATTGTATTCTCCTTAAAACCAAGAAAAGTCATTGTCTCATTAAATTTGAGATACCACTATCTAAAAATTTTATTCAAATTATATATATAAATTTTTTAAATTTACACACTAAGTGTTCTTCACTTTTCTCTTGGAAATCATCTAGTTGGTTCATACAAATAGTTTCTGGCTAATCACCATTCAAGAAAGCCATCATGTATCTAGTGAAACTCTAGGTCAAAATGAGCTATCAGTGCCATAACAACTCAAAATAAGTCTTCAATTAAAACAAATAAGAAAATATTCAACAATCAACGCCTTCTTTTTTAAATGTGGCCCTTTGTCACCAATATAACCTTATACCTCTCAACCATCCTTTGAGTATCCTGTAGTCTTAAAAACCCTTTTGTATCCATTAGACTTGTAACCAATAGTTAGCTTTATAAGATCTCATATATCATTATGGAACATCAAAGCAATCCATCATTTATAGCCTTCACCCATTCTAAAGAATTAGAACTTGAAATAGCTTCTTGAAAAAATTGGTGACATCAATTCCATCACTGATGTCAAATTTATGCTCTTGCAAATATACCATGTAGTCATTAGTAATTCCTAATCTGCAAGTCATCAAGATTTCCTCAAAGGTATTTCATTTACAAGACTTGGTTCTTTTCTACTACCAGAAGAGCATTAAACTCTACAACTTCTAACTTCGATTTTACCATATGTTGTACTGGATCAATTTGGTTTATTTTAACTAGTGATGGTTTTAGTAGAATAATAACTTGTACATCTCTAAGAGAGATATTATATGATCTTTTACTCCCACTATCCAACTGATAAACAAGATAAGATCTTTCAATAACCTTGGTGGTGTGGATCAGACAATAAAATCTACTACTGTTGTAGCTGTTACAACATCTAAAAAGTGACCATCAATAGTTTTCAGATCAAGTCACTTAATAAATGGATCATATGGCTTCACTTTAGTCTTGCAACTTCAAACTTAAAAATGCCTAAGACTAGGCTTTTCCTATATAACGAATCATATGAGGTTTTAAATACTGACTTACTAAGGATTTGATTTAGAATATGCACCGTGGTCTTTAAAGCATCGTCTAAGTGAAATGTAATGCACCAACATACATCTGATCATGTCCAAGAGCATGTAATTCAACCTTCTTATGATCCAATCTTATTCAGGCATTCCAATGCATGAGGTTGTTAGCCTGAAAAATTCACAATCTTGAAGATATCTTACAAAAGAGTCAGAATTTACATCAGTTTATCATATCTCCGTAACACTCACCACCTTTATTATAATTGGCATACTTGATTTTTTTTATCATTTTTTTATTCAATCTTAACTTTAAATGCCCAAATAGAATTTAAAGATTCTAACTTTTCAGTAGATATTTTCATTAACATAAATTGATTAATCACTAATAAAGGTAAAATATCAACATCCACTTATAGTACTTGATGTTATCAATTCACCTACATTATTGTGAATAAACTCCAATACATCCAACATTCTGGTCCACTAACTCTAGCAGAGAATATGTCTCTTGATATAATCAATACACACATAAAAAAGGATAAGCCTAGGTTATGAAGTATCTCTTCTTTTATCAATCACTCTATGCTTCTGTTAAGATATTACCTAAACACCTGTGTCACAACATTGAGAATCTCACATTAATTCTAACCCTTTTGTATTCAACCATAGTATTTAATTGACTAACTCTTTAATTTTCAAATGACAACTACTCTTACATATTCATCTTGCATTTTTTTCACTATTTCCAATCCGATTATCGGATTTTATCACTTGGCTTTCTCTTGTTTTTTTTAACACTTATAATAAATTTGTAATGCAAATTAGTGTACCTCTATTTAACCACCAAGTCTTCGACAATATATCATACTAGAGCTAGCGAAACATCTTGATTTATTATAATACGCACCCAAATCAACTTTCTTGCTTCTTAAAATTAATTCCTTTGGGTATGATTTATTTCCACACTTAGTACTCAATTCGTGTGAAACAAAGCAAGTACAAAGATTCTTCAATTCTTTATGTCATCTTTCACTTAACTAATTATGAAGGTCATTTTACTGAAAGTCTACTCACTCTCTTAAGTGTGATATGATGTCTACATAACATCAATTTTAATCAGAAGAGACTCTAAAAACATGCTAAATCAAATGACTATTTTCTAAGTTAGCTTTCATGCCCATGAGCAATCATAATAATATACTGATTCCATAATATACTCACTAATTCCACTATCACCATCCTAAACAATTTTATCTAGCGATGGTAAGTAATATCCTTTCCAACCTTATCGAATTTTACAAACTTATCAGCTACAAAATTCATAATCACTTTAGCATTTAGAGAATTAACAATGTCTTTCATAATGGTCTTATCCTTAGTATACTTCATAACCATCAAGTACACTATCTTATAGTGTGTCCATTTTTTATGAAGAGTCTTTGTGCAGTAGTAGAGTCATCATCTATCTTTGGCTCTCTCTCTATATGTCAAATACAAAATTTGGTGATTGTCAGATATGATATTAGCAATTTATCCTAGATATCTTCCACTTAGCCTACTCTTCATAATAGGTCATATTTATCGTCTTCACGATAATCAATTGTATAGGTAACTAAAGATAGAGGAAATAACAAATTATGGAATTTATCATAAATTTTCAAAATTGCATGTTCAATGTAGTCATGCTATAATATTTCTTCAATAATTATGTAATTCCAAATCGTATTATATTATGAAAACTAATCCCGATAGGGCATTTAAGGCTTCATAATATAACACAAAAATTGAATGCTACATTCCTAAAACCTAACACCAGTAGGGTATTTAAAATTTTAAGAATGTAACAAGTAATCCTAACACTCACATTATCATTAGCAAACTATGTTAATAATATTACACCAATAAGACATATATATTACTGACATAGCACTCTCACAGATATAATTTTAAAATTTTAATTTCAGTAAAATTTTATGCAACTAGTCCTATGATAGGTGAGTACATAATTGTACAAATTTTCATAGTATAATATGAGCAAAATTGATTCTTACATAATTTTATAAATTACACATAATAATTTAGAAAATATTTAAATGCATGAAAATGTCAAATCAATTTACAAAAATTATATATAGTATTATAATATGTAAGAATCATATATTAAATTTTTCATATCCAAAAAATATGAAATTAATGCTCAAATAAATAGGATAATAATTACATAAAAAAATATTTCTAAAAAATTTTTAAAAAAATTACAGACAGTAGTCCAATATATAAAAAATACATAACAAAATTTTCATATTCAAATAATATCAAATAATTATTCAAATAAATTTGAAAAAAATAAAATATTTTTATTCTCAAAAAAATATGAAAAAAATGTTATAAATAGTGCTCAGAGAGTGGAGCACCATGGTATAATTTTTATTATCATTTGCCATCTCTATGATGGCACATGACCCAATGTACTACTAATGCAAGTAACCAACTATATAATCAAACCCAACCCGATTTAGAAACTTATTCAATTTACTAATATTTTAAACAATTTTTGTGTGGATTTCTTTTCTCAAATTCATCTAGAACTAATCCCCTTATCAATTTCACAAAATTATCAAAAAAATCAATGCAATTTTAATAGGAAAAGCATTAAATCTCTATTAGGTTACCTGAATGGAAAATTATTAAAATTGATGCTACCTGTAGTCGAATTTTCAGAAATTGATTGAAAGTTTTTCTTTGTCTAATTATTCTAGTATATAATCATGAATCAATTTGAACAAATCTCTAATAATTAGGCCAAATTTTGACAAAATAATCTTTTGATAACAAAAAAAAAGATTTTTTAAAAAAATTCAACTTTGAATAGTATTTGTTTAAATTGATTTCTGCATCTTGCACATCATGTACTCTTGAGATCAAATCATAAATTGATTTGAAAAATATCCCTTTAAATTATTTGAATTTAAGAAATCAATTTTTTTAGAAAAAATAAATTAATTCAATTCATAATTCTATATCAAAATTCATAAAATTCATAATTAATTTATGCAATTAAACAATATAAAAAAGGTAGAAGAAAATTTAATATTTAACCCATAATTTTTCTCATCATGTATTATGGATTTTCAACAATGAAACTACATAAAATTATTAAGCCAAAAAATTACACAAATTTGATCCTTGTAACATGAAAGAAAAAAATTTGACTCTAATATCAACTATTGGATAAATTAGATAAATCAAAATAGTCAATCTATTAGATCTATTGAATCATGTTACAAAGCATATAAATTTAATTAATAATAATAAAATTATATATGGTGTTGTCCAAAAATCTATTATAGCAAAAATTTCTTCAACAAATTCCCTTCTTATAATGAGAAAAGGAAAAAAAAAATTATATCTAAAGTCTTAATTGGACAATTATAATTCTACTATAATATAAATAGGGATCTGCTTTATTATAACTCTACTGAGCTAACTGACCCATCATTAATGGCCTAAGTGTCATTATGGATTCAAAAATTTAATCACATAATTAATTGGCTTATAATAATTAATTGTTGTGATATTTATTTAATCTAATAATATATAATTTAATTAAATTATGGTAGTAAAAATTCCAACAAAATTTTCATTAGTTGAGCTAAATTTCTACTTGAGCTATATTTAGTTCTTGCCAATTACACAACGATTAGCTAAAATTTTCAAAAAACATCCCTTTCAGTTCACAACGTGAGATTTAGGGTTCATGGGTGTCTTTATTTGAAATTACTCAAGCATCTTAGAGAAAACTAAAGTTGAGAAATAGACCTTTAAGAAATACTTTGAAAGCCAAATTTTAAGCTAAAAGTGCAACCGGACCTCGCTGGTTCGTCGGATTTTCAAAGCAGAATAGCTCTGTTTTGTTGACCTTGTGTGTCTTTGTGTCGTGATGGAGCAACAAGCAGCACCAGTGGCTGACCAGTTCCAAGATGCTGTAGCCTTCGGAGTTGAAGAGAAGGCGCCGAGCAATTGAATGACCAAACAGGGCAGCAGTGAACCTGCCTCTTATCGCACAGCACCAGCAGCTACAATGGAAAGATGGTGACGTCAACAAGAAGAAAAAACGAACAGCGATGTTGGTCGGTCACACGACGGCATAAGCTTCTTGGTGCAAACTTGTGAGAGAGAAAATGAAGGACTGATTTTCGATCCTCTGTTTTTGCATTTTGCAAAAGCTGGAGAAGGAGAAGCAATAGCAAGAAGAAGAAGAAGAACTCTGGAAAGCAGTTCGGGAGAGAGAGGCAGAAGAACCAGAGGCAGAGGAAGTCTAAGATAGGGAGAGAGAAGGAGAGTGGCGCAAGACCAAAAAGAAGAAAAAGAAAAGATAAATAGAAAAAAATTATCTTTTAAGCATAAATTAAAATTAAAATGTTCCTTATAATATATTTATTTATATTATTTTTTATTAAAAAAATATGTTAGACTATAATTTATGTATATTTAACATATAATTTCACAAATTCACAGCCTTATTTATTTATTAAAGTATTACACCTCGTAAATATAAAATAACCCCTTAACCTTTCACGGCTCTAAGGCCAAAAATTCTATTATGATCCTCCACGTATTTAAATAAAAAATAGATGATAGAAACCTTTAGGGTATTATTCCCACATCTCACTAATAATAATTTTTTAAAAAACTAAATATCTATTTTGATTCCTATTTAATCCTTTAAAAAATTTAGTATCAATTTAATCTTTTAATTATTCAATTAAATCCAGTCAAGTCACTTAAAAAATTTTAAACTCAATTTAATTCTTCGTTTATTTAATTATGTTTAATCAAGTCTTTGTATTAATTTATCATTAGAATAATTAATAGAAAATTATTCATACAATAATTGATTTTCTAAAATATGAAGAATAAATATATAATCATATTAGCACAATAATATTGTTATGTTAATAAATTAATTATTATATCATTACTTATTTTAAAATTTTAAATAATAAATTAACAAAAGCATTACATTAAGTATAACTGAAAAATTAAACGATACAAAGTAAATTGGTTAAGGACTAAAGTAAATATTTCCTTTAAAAAAATAAAAAAAACTACTACATTCACCGAGAGAGATCAAAAGCACTGAAAAAGACTCAGAGCTAGCACAGAGTTAATCAGAAAGCATGGTGGCCACCAAGACAAAGGGGATGAACCGTTTGCTTGACTGGGAATGATGTGGGCCGAACTTTAGCCACAATTTAGTGTTTATCTTGGCCTCTTCCTCATGGGCTTTGGGTTAAGCTCAGTCATTTTGTTATGGTACCACAATACGGTGGAACAACGGAGTAATGTTATTGTTAACAAAAAAAAAGCGACATTACTAATTTATTTTTAATTAAGAGCTCAATATATAAAAAATATAAGAAAAAATTTTCTCCTCATCTTTAATGTGAAAAAAAAATAAAAAATAAGATTTGTGAAAGTTTTAACATTGTAATCAAATATAAAATCAGACCTGCAACATATGATCAACGAATTTATTAATTATATTTATTCCTATTTCTATAATTTGATTAGTTCAACTTGAAAGAAAGTTTAGAATTCTATTCTATATGTTTTAAGAATGATAATTTAGGAATATAATAAGTTACTTTATTTTAAAATTAGGATATAACATTATTCTTTTTAAATAATTTAGAAATATCAATTGCTTAATTTTAATGGGGAAAATGATATTTTAAATATTGTTGGAATAAAAAAGAAAAGAGTGACGAAATTAGAATATGGAAAATTTTAACTATGAAGCCCAGATCTTATCAATGGGGAGTTACCAAAACATGCAAATGTATTTGAAAACTTTTATTACATATGATTTTTAAGGTTTGAATGATTTTATTTTCAAATGAGTTCTAAATCTTGTTGCCTAATACTTAATATCTATATGATGTAGGAATATAATTTAGACAAATAGAAAATTAAATTAAATATGCAGAAAAATAAAAAAATGAATTTTTAAGATTAGTGAGTATTTCAAAGAAACTATAAGAAAAAAATGATTTTTATCAAATTTGAGATCATTTCATATTCATAAAAAATATTTAAAGAATCAATCAATTCTTGAATTATAAAAAGAAAAAAAAGTGAGAGAAAAGAAAGAGAAGATATTTATCTCTTTTATGCTTAATAAATTGTTATTGTCAAAATTGAGGCTTGTGAAAATTGTCCTACAAAATACCGCCCCGTCTTGCGAGAAGTTATGAAAGAGCCAACATGTCCAAAAACAGAACAA
This sequence comes from Saraca asoca, assembly GCA_026873985.1. Classification (NCBI taxonomy): domain Eukaryota; kingdom Viridiplantae; phylum Streptophyta; class Magnoliopsida; order Fabales; family Fabaceae; genus Saraca; species Saraca asoca. Next base: position 6,507 of record JANHAO010005973.1, on the reverse strand, counting down.
GAAAAACCTATGAAAAAGGAAACACATGCCCAAAAACAGAACAAGAAAAATATACTTAAAAGCAAAATAAGATTATCACGCTACGTTGTACCGATACTTCATATAACAGTCGTGTCCGTATATCAAAAATATTTTTGATACCGACACTCATCGACACCGACACGAAACGTGTCGGGGTCATGTCCGTAATTTCAAAAAGTTCAGACATCCGTTCTCTATTTCGACACTCGTGTCAAGTTCGATTTCGGAGTTGTGTCCGTAATTTTAAAAAGTTCGGACACGCATTCTCTATTTCAGCACGCGTGTCAAGCTCGATTTTCAGCTTATTATTTATTATATCATGTTATTTAATATTATGAATATTTATTTTCATATGAAAAAATAATAATTACAATATATATTTACAAATAAATATAATATTTTTTTATATTTACAAATATACTCCTATATTTTTATTATTTACGCGTAGTCTCCACGTATCGATGTCCTGTATTTTTTGAAAATATCATATTTCCGTATCCGTATCCCCGTTTTCCCATATCCGGATACCGGTGTCCGTGCAACATAATTACCAGGTAAACCCAAGAGTAAACATCTAAAAATTGAACAGAATTCAGGCGTTAAAGTAACTACAAAATAGAAATAATAAATTTGATTTATATAATTTAAAATCAAATAGATGTCTACACTCTGTTTGCAGCTTGAGTCTCGATTTGATAATTTCTAGTGACCAATTTGAAATCAGCAAAGGTACCATTTACAAGAATTATAAGACAAAAGAGACACATTGCTGCCAAGAAAAGACACGTCATGCGACTTTCCACGTTACCATCTAATCGGCCTGGTGGCAAGCACCACGAACATGATGGCTATGCCTAACACAAGAACCAATAGTTTTTACTAAGCAGAAGCAGAACATAAGAACCACTGCGATGGAACCGCCGCATATTATTCCGCAGATCATGCATTCATCTTCTTGTTCAATCTCCTCTATAATTTTTGATTCAGCAATGTAAGACTCTGATGTTTTCTTGTTCAGTATTCTCCATAATTTGTTATTCTGTGATGTAGGACAGGAACAGGAAAAGAAGAAAGAAATGTTATAAACTAACAATGCTAAATTCAATATTATCGAATATCAAGTATCAGTTGGTATTTTATACTTAATTTACCTCAATCTTCATCCTAATCACACAATGACCAAAACTCCTACCAAATCATAATCTCAAAAGGAATATAATTTCCATTTCAATGAAAAATTAAATTATTAAATAATAATCCTAATTGAAATTAAATACTAAATAACATAAATTATTTAATTATTGACTATCATTATACTTCATTACTCAACCACTTTCTCTCTATTATTTATTTATTTAATAGATCATAACTTATTTACTTCCCAAATTTACTCTTAAATTTGGATTTTGAAATATTTTTTTCAATTACTGGTTCTTCCTTGTCAAATAATATTGATAATTCACAATGCAAGATAATAGATATGCTTAAATAAAATATTATATGAGATACGCTCTTTCAACAATAACCTCCACGCTTCTTGGTTTCATACATTCTACAAATATGTTATGCACATGTATCTGTATCCCAAAATTAAGTCAAAATCTATCTTGTGCACTAGTTAATCTGTGTCCAACTAGACATTGAACACTTAAAATAATCCCTTAGCCCTCCATGGCTCGACGGTCGTAGTTCAAAATCCTATTATAATCCTCCAATATTTAAAATATATATCTTGCCTAATATTATAATAATTGTAATATTTACTTCACCAAAATCTTATTATGCACAGAATATTTTTTATTCACTAACAAATGACAAATGATAAAATTTTTAATTTTTTTCTTTTTTTTGTTCTAATTCAAATTATACATCAAATTTATAATTTTTTTAATCTCTTTCTAATTCAAAATATCTTCTTTTTTATCCGTATTAAATAATTTATATACAAAAAAATAATTATATTCATATAAAAATAAAATACTTATTAATACATGATTAATAATATCTAATTTTGATTTAACTGATAATGTCTATTTAAAAATTCTCACTCATTAAATTTTCACATTATCTTTAAAAATTAGATACTAAATTTGATATTTTATAATTTTTTTAAATTTATATTACTTTTGAATACTTATTACAATTTTAATTTAAAATATTTTTAAAATTTCATAAAAAAATATCTCTAAAATTTATATTTTTTTAAAATAATATATTAATTATGACATCTATATATAATATATATTAAGAAAATATTTTCAAAAAAATAAAAATAAATAAATTTAACTAATTTGAAATATTAATCTAACAATTTTATCAAATTATCATAAATATAATATTTTCTCATAATTAATATGAATATAATTGTGTCAATTATATAATTATTTAATAAGTAAATAATAATAATAATTTATCTGTATTTAAATACACCATAATATATAATTTAAATTTATATTAAAAATTATTACCAAATAAAATTAGTGAACTTGTGGATCACACAACTGCAAGCAAGGTAATATAAATTGAATCATAACTTTTTAAATTTTGACCCCATAACCTGAAACCTGGCTCCATCACTGAATATAAGCTTAGCTTGTTAAATTAACTGTAAAAGAACATAGCTTTAAAGACTGATATAATATTAGAGCATGCAAATCCATCGTTGTTTTACTTAGGTGATAATTAATTTAATGCTGCTTTCACTACGTAATCACGTAAATTTTAATGTTATTTTCACTGAGCTATTAATGTTTGTTTCCCGTAAATTTAGGAACAAAAACATTAGTTTCTATTAGTTTAAAAAACAGCTTATCATGTAATCAATATTGTAATATATATTTTAATTTGTGAAGTCATAAATTATCCCTTAAACTTTAAAAATATACAAATTATATCATTAAACTTTTAACAAGATACAAATTATCCTTTAAATATTTAAAGAAAACAATTAAAGCATCAATTGAGTATTAGTTTTAATCTTATGTTAATAAATATATTGCATATATATTATTGAAATCTTATTTTTTTTCTTATAAGATATAAAGTTCTAATTAGACATATTATTAATTCTAATTATTATCTAAATTTAGATTACGAAATTCATATTTTGATAATAAATAAAATATCTAATTTAAATTTCGTGTCTTATAACTAAAAAGACAAGTTTTTGAATAAAGTATTTGCAATTCATTTATTAATTTAGAGTTAGAATTAATAATCAATTAACATTTTCATAATTTCTTTAAATTTTAGAAAAGAAATTTATAACTTCTTTATAATTGAAGGGTGCAATATGTGAGATTTAAAAGTTAAAGGAATAATTCAACACTTAATAAAATTTTAAAAGTGTAAAATATATTTTTTTCTAATATATAATAATAAAAAAAATGATTGTAGAATCGTTGTGATATACAAAATTGCAAACGCAAGGAAATTAAAGGATAATTATATGGACCAATACTAAGTTGAAGTATTATTAAAAAGATACTTTTAAACCCTCACGGTTGTCAAAATTAGAATATATAAATGGGATAATAGAAGTTTTAGTATGAATTTGTAATTTAATTCTTATAATTTTATTTTATATAATTATATTATAAAGTTTAAAATAATTTATAATTAAGTTTTTATTGTTAACTCGTATTAAATTCAAGTAGTAAGATAACTTAGAATCTAGTTAGAATTAATTTTTTCATCTCTTTTATCATTTTTTATCAATGATTTTTAAAAAAAGAAAAAAAAATCTCAACATTGTTAATCTTTATTAATATGAATATTACTTTTTTTTTTAAAGAAAATAATTAAAATAATTTTTTATATGGTAGTTAAAAGTTAATAAATAAATTTTAGTGAAATAAATATAACAAGTTAGTAAAAATAAAATGATAATATATAATTTAATAAATACATAGAAGTATGTTAGTTAGATTTAATATCAATTGATAATAAAGATTTAATTATAAATAATTTTACACTTATGATGTAATTATACAAAATAAACTATAGGGACTAAATTATAAATTTAATTAAATTATAAAGACTAAAACCAATATTAATCATATATAAAATTACAAACATCTCCCTAATATTATATAATTTAATAAATACATAGAAGTATGTTAGTTAGATTTAATATCAGTTAATAATAAAGATTTAATTATAAATAATTTTACACTTATAATGTAATTATACAAAATAAACTATACGGACTAAATTATAAATTTAATTAAATTATAAAGACTAAAACCAATATTAACCATATATAAAATTACAAACATCTCCCTAATATTATAATCCTTGTCTAAATATTATTATAAAATAAGTATCTTTCACTTGTCAGTAAAGCAAGAGTGAAAATAACTTTTAATTTTTTTTATTTTTTATTTTAAATTTAAATCATGGATGAAACTTTTAAATATTTTTAAATTCAAAATATCATCTTTTTTTATTTGTATTAAATAATTTATATAAATAAATAATTATATTAATATAAAAATAAAATACTTATTAATGTGTAATTAGTATTATTTAATTTTAATTTGATAAATAATCTCTATCTAAAAATTTTTATTTTTAAAATTTTTCATCATTTGTAAATATTAAATACTAAATTTGACATTTTATCATTTTTTTAAAATTTTTATCGTTTTTTGATACTTATTCCAATTTTAATTTGAGATATTTTTGAAACTTCATAACAAAAAATATTTTTAAAATGTATATTTTTTGAAGATAATATATTATTTATGACATCTACATATAAATATAATTAAAAAATAATTTAAGAGTATATATACATTTTTATTAATTAAATAAATAAATTTTAATAGAAAGTAGTTAATTTAATTTTTTTTTTAAATTTTAATATATTAAGAAAAAATTTTGAAAAGTTGAAAAAAAATTCAAACAATAAGTTTAAATAATTTAAAATAATAATGTAATGACTTTGTCAAAATAAAAGAAACATAGTCTTTCCTCCTAATTAACTAAATATAATTGTTTTAATTATATAATCACGTAATAGTTAAATTATTACATTAGAATAATTAAGAGAAAATTATTGATAAAAAAATTGATTTTCTAGAATAGAAAGAATAAACATATAACCATATTAAATTGGAGAACTAAATATTCAAAATCTTTTAAGAATCAGATTGATACAAATTATATTGGTGAAGGACTTAAAATATGTTTTTTTTTTCTTAGAAAAAAACTACTACATTGTCATTCACCAATGGAGATTAAAAGCACTGAAAAAGACCAAGAGCTAAAAAAGAGTTAACCAGAAAGCATAATAACCGATCACCATGACAAAGAGGATGAAGCGATTGCTTGAATGGGAATGATGTGGGCCGCCTGACTTTAGCCGAAATCTAGTCTATCTTGGGCTCTTCCTTAGGGGCTTTGGGTTAAACTGAGTCGCTTGTTTTGATACCACAATATGGTGGAACAACCAAGTAATGTTATTGTTGAAAAAAAAAAGGGGGAAAGCGATATTAATAATTTATTTTTAATTAAGAAAAGCCCAATGCATATAAAATATAAAAAAAATCTCCTCATCCTTAATGTATAAAAAATAAAAAAAAAATGAGATTTGTGAAAATTTTAATACTTCCATAAGATACAAAGTAAGATCTGCAATATGTGATCAATAACTTCATTAATTATATTTGCTTTTGTTTCTATGAATTGGTTAGTTTTAATTTAGAGCAAGGTTTAGAACTCTATTTTATATATTTTTTAATAATAATTTAGGAATATAATATGTTGCTTTATTATAACGTTAGGATATAACATTAGTCTCTTTAAATACTTATAATAGTACTTATAAATGTGATTGAATGAAATGGAATAATAATGAAAAAGGAAATAGTCAAAAAGTTTATTTAGTTGACATTATAAGATGGGAATGACCATTTTATCAAATAATGGAATCTCATTCTATCACTAAAAGAATGAAATAAGTCATTTCATCATTTATATATTTGATCTCTTTATATCTTTATTTTTTATATATTTCATATATTCTAAAATTATTCTTATATTAATTAATAACAAAACAATGTTAGTTTTTAAATACATTTACTATACAAATATTTTATAATTATATTTTTAATGATAGAATTCAAATTAAAATATTTTTTATTATTTATAAAATAAATATTATATACTATACAAAATCATTCACTATAAGAAAAATGCGGAATTCCAACGGATAAAATCCGTTGGAATATTCCAACGGATTTTTCAACGGAATAATATCCGTTGGAATATTACAACGGATTGTCCCACGGACTATATGTCCGTTGGAATATTCCAACGACTTTTCACACGGACTATCGGTCCGTTGGTAACATTCCAACGGATTAATATGTCCGTAGGAAAATCTGTTGGAATTCTCCCACGGATATTCCGACGGCTAGTTATCCGTTGGAATAATTGAAACAGATTAAGTAATACGGCGCGCTTCGATAGTTGATAGAATTC
>JANHAO010005972.1:0-21943 GCA_026873985.1 Saraca asoca | reverse complement strand
TAGAAGAGAAACAGAGAACAAAAGAAGAGGACAAGGAATCCTCAAAAAGGAAAAAAGACTATCAAGACAAAGCTGCTGCCCAATTCCTATACAAATCAGACAGAGCCAACCCTCTAAAGTAACCATTAGCTTTTAACCAAAGAGAAGCAGCAAACAAAATCCTATCCCACAATAGAAATCTATTCTGGGCTTGATTTCTAAAAATTCTAGCATTTCTTTCTAACCAAATGCATCATATGATAGCAAAACAAGTACAATCCCAAGCAGCCTTCTTGGCAATATTACTTCCAAAACTTCTGAAATTAGTGGACAAAAAACTTCCCAAATTATCTAGACAAACTCAATAGATATCAAACAGCGAGAATAACTTGCTCCACAACTCCCACTTGCATCCATACTTTATCATTTTGGTTCTATCCATAATATTATCTCCAGTTTGAATCTTCATGATCCTTAAATCAAATATCATTTTATGTTGGTTATAATGTTATTAGGTAACAATCATTGGTCTGCTTCCCAAGCAACACTGGTGAAAAGAGATACCTTAACCCTATTTTCTTTTTTTGATACAATTCATTCATTAAATGTCCAACAAGAACACCATAGAGCATGCTTGTGCAGGCAATGAAGCATTGATAAAAACAAGCTACTGCGATCTTATATACAAAAATAAGTTATCTGCAAAAATTTTCATAATTTCAAATAGGGGATATACTTACCATGCGAGGGGTCTCTGGGGGAGGCTTGTAAGGGTGTGTAAAGGGTTCCCCTGTTACAAAAGGATGTTTTGAAGCCTGTAGCGAACCAAAATATCAATATAAACTACCTTCACATCAACCCATCTAACTGAAATCATGTTTGAAAAGATTGGTAAATGTTGACAATAGATAGAAGCCAATCACCTGGATGGGTGACCACCGTTTTGCAGGATCAAATTCGACAAGTCCTTTCAAAAAATCAATAAGAGCTAATCGTATCTGACTCTCTGTTACGAGTTCAGTTTATACAACATGCATTAGTGAAATCAACTGAATAAGAGTAAAAATAATACACACATGCATAAATAGGAGAAAAGGTAGGTATATTTTGTAGAGCAGAAATTTCCAGTGTTCTATGCTTTGGCAGTTATAGTAGCTGACCTTTGACAATATCTTCCTTTGGCAAGTTTTTCCTATATGGATAGTTTGTAACAATCGCTTCAAGGTTCATGTGATTAAAATACTCTTTTCCAATTATTGGCTTCTTCAACTCTCTCTGAATAGAAACAGAACACATGACGACTAAAAAATACATAATATGCCAGAAAGAAATGATAGAAGAGAAGGATTGACCGCCATATTCTGAGAAGAGATCTAAAATGTTCATTTGGGATATAGATCCTACACAGCCAAAACAATAACACATACAACTTACAGCTTCATATTCTTCCTCTGTTAATGCTTGATAAGCACTCCTTACATGCGTCGGAACTTCACTGCTCTCTGTGTTCTGGATACTCCCGACACATTTAAAGAATTTACTAGTGTTTTTGGCCTCCCTCAGTACATAATCAGGTGGTTGTCCTCTACAAAATTTATACAACATATAGAAAAATACTCAATATTTAAAAAAGAAGCAAAGGAAAAACACTAATTTTCTAAGAGAACCAAAAGAAACGATTTATTGTTCACAATGAAAATATTATCATTAATCTTCTTACCATTTTGTTTTTTAATATAAGGAGTACTTGCCAATTTAATCCCTCAATTGTTGATAATCATTTAATTCCTAGTTTTGAAATGAACAAATAAGTTGGTGAAGATAATGCAATTTGCAAATGTTTCCATTAAGAGTGTATTTGGTCTGTGCTCCTAACACTTCAAAATCAACTAAATTGCAGCAGCAACTCCTGAAGATTAACAGCAAATTGCATCAAAATGGCACCAAATTCCAACTCAGAAGTAACTTGGTGCGACTTGGTCATAACTTGCCTTGACTCAGTATGACTCGTCCTAATTCGGTTATAACTCACTACGACTTGATAATGACTCCCCTGAACTCAGCACCAACTTTGCCCAACTTTGCTTTGACTTGCACTGTAAAATCACCCACAAAAAAAAAAAAAGAAAAAAAAAAGAAAGAAAGAAAGAGAGAGGCAACCAAACTATAACAGCCAAAGCTTGACCAATAAACTCCATAAAACAGGAAGCCTGACCCTAGTAAGGAGAATGTGCACAATCTTCATTCTTCTGTTGTTGGACGCTAGCTACCACCTCTGGACTCGGAACACTGGAAAATCGAGGAGCCTAGAGCCACAAACTACCAAAATTGCACTAAAACTAGCATACAAACCAGAACCCAAACTAGCTTCAAATCTTCAACTTCACCGTTGACTATGTCAGCATGTGCTGGGCTTCAAAACTCAGATTTGGTTCAACGCTTTGCCAGGGCTCCAACCAAAACCGCTGCCAGCCTCCGTTGTAGGTCAGCCAGAAAACACTGCCAGTGCTAGTTGCAACATCTCCAACCAGCAGCCATGTCAAACTGACCCAACAATTGCGATTTATCCACTATGCGCCCAACCGACCTTCTTTCCTCTCGTCATTCTTCAATGCCAATATGCCCCTTGCCCCTTTTTTCTTTTGAGCAAAAACTTAATAATAGTAACAATGAAAAATAAATCAACCTAAAAATATCTACTATGACGCAACTCTGGACTAAATGTCAATTTCTTTCCCTTTTTTTTTTTACACTAAAAAAAAAAAAACTTAATCAATACTAACAATAAAAAGTAAATAAACCTAAGAACATCTACTAGAACAATTCTGAACTATCATTTCTTTTTGTTTTTTACAAAATTAAATAACTCATGATAACAAAACAAAACAAAACCTAAATTCTACATTGACAATTTAACCTCTTTGAGGTTGCTAGAAGTGGTATAACCCATGAGGCCTCAAGGCAGATGATACTACTCTATACCATGTTGAGAAAACAATTAGGGTCTAAAGGGGGATGGGGTAAAGAGAGGCTAAAGAGAATTAGGGAGAGAACACTGATATATTATTAAAAGAAATAAGACAGCTGAATTCTGCTTAAGACTTAACCCTAGTGTTCTATTTATATAGAGCTCCTACCCTTAACTTTGGGTGCACTACAAGTAAGCTCATAACATAACCTAAGCCCATAATATAACCTAATATCCTAATTACTAATATTTCTTTCTAACCATTCATGACTAATACAAACACCACTTTAAGTTCATAACAACTCATTTATTTTAACCACTCATTTAGCCTTAAAATAAAGTTCTGCTTAGTTTTACTCAATTTTTAGTTAGATCCTTATAGTTTAAAACTTTGGAATTGAATCATTATACTTATTTTCATTTCTAATTGGACACTTCCCATCACTCTTCGATTAAATCCAATCAGTAATTGATATATGTTAATAATGCTTTGTTGATTTAGCTTAACGATTGTTGATGAAAAGGTTACATATCATTTGCATTTGTGTTTTAAGTGACAAATAAGTGGAGAAAATTATGACATTTTACGGAATATTTTGTTTTTGGAATGAAATTTGGAGTCACTAGCCTCTCAATCCATAAATTGTCAACAAATTGTTACTCATGTGTAAGTGTGCCATTTACTGACAATACCTAAAAGAAAAATAACAAGAGGTATCCAATTAGAAACAAAAATAAGTATTAGGACCCAATTCTAAACTTTTAAACCATAAGGACCTAATCAGAAATTGAAAAAAATTATAAGGACCAGCAAAGTAATTTAACCAAAATATTAATAATAGATTATTAAAGGCATTTAACCACAGTAAAAATAGGACTAAAGCATAACTTAATAAATTTTCTCCATAAGAATAAGAGAAAGAAGCATACCCAAGTATTCCAATCATCCGCCTCAAAAGATCAAATTCTGAAGCCCCGGGGAATAATGGTAATCCAAGAAACAATTCAGCCACTATGCACCCAAAGGACCACATATCAATAGCTGTTGTGTATCTTATAAGGGTTAAGGACAAAAGAAAAAAGTTCATGAAAATCATCTGATTGAATAATAGTTTAAACAACAGAATTTATAAAACATCTCTCTAACTCATCATATTAATGGATATGTGAAAATCTTCCAACTAAATTTTGGACAGAACATATCTTTGAGAGAATGTTCAGAAAGGGGGTGCTTGGGTATGACTTACGAGAACATTATATTGACAGATGGGAATGTAGAATGCTTGGAAATCCAAGATCCATAGGCTTAGTTATTTCATGGGTGTTTGGATAATTTCTGGGTGTCCAACAAAACATGGAGATCACAAATGCCTGCATCTGACATTTCATGCTCTTATGAGGCATATCAAACACTTATTTTTTTTTAGACTTTGTATTATTTCAGTGTAACACAGAAGTTAATAAAGCAAGACAGTTTGTATACATCGTTCAATTCAAAACTGTTGATGATCCTATCCTAGGGCTGTAAATGAGCAAAGTTGTGCGCTGCATTCTCAAGCTTATTCATTTAATAAACAAAAGAGCCCAACAAACACAGCAGCTCACTAACAATATCATATATAAAATATATACTCATGTGAATAAAGTTGAATAAGAATAAATATTCAATTAGTTATTGTTATATTATGTGTTACTTATTATTTTTTCTTTTTAAATTATTGTCACAGCTTTTAATCCTACATGTGTAAATATATGTATAGGATGAAAATTTCTACAATATCTATACATGAACTGAATGAGCTAAGCATCAACATTTTCAAACTCACCTAATATCATGTTCAAACTCATTCATTTATGAAGTGAACCAAATTGATTTAAGCTTTTATACAAGCCAAAGCCAAGAGCTCACAAAAGGCTAGACTTATTTAGGGACATACCCATTCCCATCCCAAACCAACCCTAGTCACAAGAAGAAAAAGGGTGACTCAGGAGGTTCAACATAGTTAAAGTTGATGTGAAATCAGTATACCTTCAGAAAATGCCTAACTCATCAATCTAAAATACTACAATATAAGTAAATAACTAAATAGTGAAGCTTCAATCATGGCCGGTGGAAGCTTTCTTGAAATTGAACTGCCTCCCAACCTAATCCAAATAATGCTAGGCTTGGTATGGAACCAAAAAACCACCCAAGTTAAGCCTTGCCAGTAGTTAAATGTAACTGAGAGGACTCAACCAATCCTATTCAAATTGCAGTGCAGCAATATAGTAAGAAGAAAAGCAATAAATGAAGCCATATGTGGAAACCCTTTCGAATTAGAAAAATGAAAAAGTATAAAGTATAAACCACTGATTTCATTTGCAAGGATACTGATATCCAAGAAGAACTTCAGGAGATCTATAGTATCGACTCTGCATAAGAGAGGGGGGGAAATGTAATTATGATGCCCTTATAGGCATGACAGTTTCATGAAAAAGTACATCCAACAGTGAATTTGAACCTGAATGTACGAGTAGACAGTGCGGTCTTCCATGCATGCTGATCCAAAGTCAATAATTTTAACTTCTGCTGGCTTTACACTGGCATGTGAGACATGAGAATTTTAAATTTCACCATTAAAAAAGGTGCAACGTACAATATATATAAACAATTTTATGTGCGAAACCAACCTTGTACATAAAAGTATGTTTTCTGGCTTCAGATCACAATGTATAATGCCAGCATCTTTTAATAGAGCCAGTCCATGTAAAATCTTAAAACATAGAATTTAAGAAAATACATGGCAGTAAGAAATCAAAATCAATAAAGGACCAGGCAGAAATCTCAAGAAATAATCTACATACCTGCTTAGAAAACAGCTGAACAATACTAAGTGATAATCCCCTAAAATGATTCATCTTGATGAGCTCATACCTGTGTTACTCCATAATGTCAATACTAAAATATATAAGGATGAAAATAACAAATTGAGAATAACAATAATGCAAAAGCCATGCTTATTAATAATTCAAGTGAAATGAGTTAAGCCTTAAATTCATCTTCAATGATGTTGGCAGCACAAACGCTAAAAGGCACAAAAATCCATAACTTACAAGTTTGTATCCAGCAGTTCAAAGCATATGCATAGATGTCGTTGATATACAAAGTAATCATATATACGAACAATGTGATGCTTATCCTCAGGATCATACTTCTTATTTAACTGCAAGAAGAAAAGTACAAAGCAACTCCTCAACATTGGACAACCAAGGAAATAATTAACATTTTGGAAAATTAACAAGAGTTACCGTTGTCAAAATGGATACTTCAACCCATGCCTGTTGATAGTATGCAGGTTGATTTTTAATGATCTTCACAGCAACAAAACTGTTAGAATCTGAAACCCAGCATTTAGCCACTTGACCAAATGTCCCATGGCCAAGTACATCTTTGACAATATACCTATAAAAAATCATAAAAGCAAAAATTAAGACATCATGATTTTGCTAGGAGGAGAGTAAGGGGATATCTTTACCATTACTTTAAAATTAGCATATATTGCTTTTGGTATACTTGAAACTAGAGATTTTGTGAATGGCTTAAGAGAAACCTCAGCCAAAAAACTTTTATTTATACTGAAAGATATAGTTAACAAGTGAAACTCTAATACCTAGTCTAATAAGGAATATATATAGATAATTACTAAATAATCTAAAACAGATAACTACCTATTTTATTTACATAATTCTACACTCCCCCTCAAGCTGGAGCATATATGTCATATGCACCAAGCTTCTTACAAATATAATCAACCCTGGACCCTAGAGAGATTTGGTAAAGATATCTATCAACTGATCATTAGAATTGGTGAAGGAAGTCATAATGTCTCTTGACATAATCTTTTCTCAAACAAAATGACAATCAATCTCTATATGTTTGGTTCTTTCATGATAAACTGAAATGGATGCAATGTGCAAAGCTGCTTGATTATCACAAATGAGTTTCATAGGTCCTATCTCACAAAACTGTAGCTTTAGAACTAGTTGCTTCAGCCATACCACTTCATAATTAGTTTCAGCCATAGCACGATATTCAGCCTCTACACTCGACTTTGCAACTACAGCTTGCTTTTCACTCTTCCATAAGATCATATTTCCTCCAAAAAGGACACAACATCCTCAGATGGAGAGTCTATCAACTAGTGATCCTACCCAATCAAAATCTGTGTACCCAAAAATTTCAATACTTCCTTTGTTTTCGTACAACAATCCTTTCCTAGATGCCTTCTTGATGTATTTGACTATTCGAATCACTGCTTCCTAGTGATCATCACGAAAACAACTCAAAAACTAACAACACTAACAGCAAAGGAAATGTTAGGCCATTTTCCAACTAGTCTACGGTATCTTCCTGGATCTGAGTACAACTCCCCCCAGTTTGGTAAAAGCTTAACATTAGGATCCATCGGAGAATCTACAGGTTTACAGTTTATCATCTTTGTCTCCTCTAAGATGTCTTAGGCATACTTTCTTTGACAAATAGGAATCCCATCATTTGATTGGGCTATCTCAATCCCAAGAAAATACCACAACTTACACAAATTTTGTCTGGAAATGTTGAAATAGAAGCTGCTTCAATTGATCAATGCCAACATGATCATTTCCAGTGATGACTATATCATCCACTTACACCAATAAAATTATGTAGAGATTAGATGAAGAGTGTTGATAAAATACCGAGTGGTCAACTTTGCTTTGAATCATTCCAAACACTTGAATTACTTGACTAAATTTTCCAAACCAAGCCCGAAGTGATTGTTTTAATCCATACAAGGACTTGTTTAAGTGACAAACTAATTTGGACTCCCCCTGAGCAAAGGGTGAAATACAACAGTTTGTGATCGTTTATTAATGGTGAAGGGTTGGAAGGAACAAGAGCAAAATAGGGAAACGAGGTTGATTTGGGTAGGTCAAAAAATAGAAGAATTGGAACTCTAAAGAGAAGAGGCCCTCAATGTGATGGCTTTGATACCAACTTGAAATTAGAGATTATGTGAATGGCTTAAGAAAAGCTTTAGCCAGAAAACTTTTATTTATACTAAAAAATATAGTTAACAAGTAAAATTCTTATACCTAATCTAATAAGGAATAGATATAAATAATTACTAAATAATCTAAAATAGGTAACTACCTATTTTATTTACATAATTCTACACGTATTACTAAATGTGTATACATAGGAAGAGAAAGAAAGCTTTTATTAAAGTAGAGAATAACAAGGATAACAGAATAGAAACTACAAAAAATAAATGGAAAAATTAAGAGTAAACCATCTAATCTCCTTACCAATCAATCAAAGAAAATATCAATGATAAACAATATGCACCCAACCCAACAAACAGCCAAAAAGACTATTCTCCCAGGTCTTCTGATAGAAAGAAAATTCATTAATAAATTAAAAAAGTACAAAGTTGGAAGATAAAATATCCTCCTGAAACTATCAAAATTTTATGAAAAGCTGAAAATAGGGAGACAACCATTAAGCAAAAGAGCCCAGATCCCCTTGCTGGCCAAACAAAAACATCCCTCAAAAGTATAAGTGGAAGCTGCAGGGAGCCAAAAAAAGGACAATCCTATCCCACACAAGTTATAAGGCCTAGTATCAGTTCTTAAAGATTCTAGCATGATCCAGCCAAATGCTACATATCCCTAATAGAGGTAATGCAAAACAGCAGTATGTGAAAAAAATAGCATCCTGAAAATTAAGAGAGCTCTAATCCTGACTAACAAAGCAAAAACATAATTCTGTCCCATAAGAATGAAAAAATATAGGAGCTTTTGCTTAAAATTTGTTGCATTCCTCACAACCAATAACATCATACTGAAGCAAACACAGCAGGCCCATGAAGAAGTATGAACAAGAGACTTGTTTTCTCACATTTCAAGTGGCTGTACATCCAAGATCGCCCAAAAGGGCCAAAGAATCTTGATGGAGGATTAGAAGTAAATAATTGAGATTATTGTATTAATTATTGATTTATTTGTAATTGGTAATTGGGGGTTGTGATTTTGGATTTTGGGGTGAATTACATCCTTTAGAGATTATGTCTTAGTTGTTTGGGTCTTAGGATGTCTTATCCTTAGTTAGAAAAGCCTGCTAGGATTATGTTGCTTGAGTCAATAAGTTTTCTATTTTTATTTTTATTTATTTTTATCATTGTATTATGATCTGATAATTTGTTTGTATATGGACAAGAATCTCTCAGAGAGGCTAGCCTCCAATTGATCAAATTGAATATTTGAGTTGTCCTATCCTCTCTATTCCCTTTGGCTCTGCATTTCTGTCTTGCATCACAACTGCTCTAAATATGCCACTAGGCAGTTAGATAAAACATAGGACCACTGACTTGGAGCTAAAACACATAACACAAGCAAAATGTCATATTTTCCCTTTTTACTTGTCCAATGCCACGGATGTAAATTATTCTGTATCTGTACTCCTACACATGGGTCACATCCCAGCCCATGCTTTCTTAGCTCTTTTGTCCAACCCTTTTCAAACTGCATGTTCCAAATATATTTTGTGTGTCATGAATAACAGACTCTCCAAAATACTGGAGACAGAACTTGCCACACAAGGGGTTTAACATTATAAAGATTTGGCAAGCGGCTAGAATTGCCAATTCTAAACCCGAGACATTATAGAAAGTGGGGAATAGAAAGCACAGCGTGTTGAACAGAAGCAACATGTCTGTTGTGCCACAATATGCTATTGCAGATTAAAAGTGAAGTTTTACTGGACTGCTCAAGTTAAAAGAAATTTAATCATAGGCAATTCAAACTAGATCATAGCCATATACATCAGCTACAAAGGCAGAAAAAGAATAGATTATTTCCATATTAGAGAAGTGATAAGTGATTAAGATGTTTCTACTTTGATTTGTACCAGACTGACAAATAAAGGTAACCAACAGCATGCTGAATAAACAATAAGAGCTGTGACCAGATTATACTACAAAATGCCTTTGCTTCAGGGAAAAACCTTGTTAAGTTAAAAATATAATTTTTTTTTTTTTTGTGAAGAAAAATATAAATTTTAGGAAAGGATCAGAAACTCTTTCTAATCCTTTCATTTCCAACTGAACCTTAAGGTAATTCAAATCACATTACAGTGCAGCAGAAGTAGAAAGGAAGGACTCTTACTAGAATAGCAGAAGTCAAGGAATGAAACACATGTAAAGAATAAAGACAACAGAATATGGATGACAAACCTTCTATTTCTCTCTACATTGATCAAGACAAAGTTCACTGTCAGAATAAGATCTGAGTTTACATTATCATGGCCATCATTAAGCACTCCAACGGATGGGCTGGTCAAATATCTTTTTGGATTTAGCTCTTCAGAATATTTAAACTGTGGATTGCATATTTGGAATGTTTCAACTATTTCCTTGGTCAATCTTGCCACCAACTGCAAATTGGAAGCTGAGCATCAGTTCAAGATTTGTTTTGGGTACTCTAAGATCAAAACCTTGTCACATAAAATAATACAAAATAATATATCAAATTGTCATTATATTCCCAAAAGCTGCTAGACAGTTATTTGTTTTCAGAGATAGGGACTTCGAACAACTTTGTACAGAGTTGCAACAGTAGTAGGCAAAAGCTCAGAAATACAAGAGCAATTCTCACCAATCCCAATGTAGGGACAACAAAAGTTAGTTTTGAAATATCAGAAGATCAGCTACACAGATTTCATGTGCTGTTGCCAATTTTCTCCTCAGGAAAAAAGCAGCGTTTGGTTGAGAAATGCAGATGGGAAAGATCATTCACACAAGTAACAGTATCAATGTAGGGCACAATAACCCTCATCCTAAAAGAAATATCTTAGCAAACCTTGAATCCAACAAGAATAAGAAACCAAAATAGCTATCCTATGATGAAGTCAAGTCTGTAAACAATAGGCTAAGATTGAGATCTATAAATAATGTAAAATTGTATTGGTAAAACTCTAAAGGATAATAATCACATCTTCATAAAAGCAGAAATAAAGCATAACAACTGAATCCTCCCAAATTAGAACAGCATCACCAGCAACAACAACAACAACAATGCAAATACAAATCCAAGACATTAGTCCTAGAGCTCTCCAATCCCTCTGCATGTCAACAAAGGAGACTCCTTGGAAGAAACCATACACTAAACACCAAAGAAAGGCCATTTAAACCATACTGGTTCAAAGTAAATCCAGAGTCAAATATTCACCCTAATACAGGCATTCCACTCTAAACAAAGGCACCAAAGGTTAGCCTAAAAATACAATCCCAGGAGATTTTGACTATTTTACTCCAGCCAAAACCTATGGATTTATTAAATAAAAGGCTACAATTTGAAGCACACCCACTAATAATCAATTACACCAAAAAGTCTGCTTTATTTGTAGCTCATTGCTGGGACTTGCAAATGTAAGTGTGCTGCAGTTTCCAGTACACATCAACACACATCTGAAGACAAAGCTTTGTTAGGCCTACAACTCTGCAAACATATCATTTGTGTCAAACTATCAATCTCATCAAGAAACATTACCAAATATAATTTGTTGTATATATTGCCCAAAATTTCAGCTTAAAAAAAAAAAAAAAGAGGGGTTGGGAGGAATATAACGGCTGACATCCAAATCTTAAAATTCACGATTTGATTCATGTAATTCAATTCAAGTTAGGCACCTGAAGATTTGATTCTCCCAAGTGAGTCTATTGTGTCATGGAATCTTGACTACAATGCATGAATAGTATGATTTTCATGTAATTCCAGCTATTGGGTTTCTAGTCAGGTTGTAATATGATCCACGTCAGATTATGTGGAACCCAACTTTAGAAACCTTGTTTCCCCCCCCCCCCTTTTTTATAATACTATTTTTTTATATGATTAAGAAACATTATCTGTTTACATTCATTTACATTTGCATGGTTATACCCATTAATGTTATTTAATATCTATTTCTAAGTCTTATATTCATTATTTTTTTTTACTTTTGAATTATTTAGATATTATTAATATGTAAAATACAAGGTTTAAGTCATTTTAACTCTTGACCATGAATCTTGCTATTCACAATTCACAGTTCAAAAAATCGGTTATTCAATTCGCATTTCAATTCACAATTCGGGAATATCTGATTACTATGACCCCAAAAATGCATCATCAGATTTCAGGTTACTTCATTCATGTCTAATCCATGTTCTCACAGACCAATTTTTATCTTGCTGATTCGAATGTTGCAGTTAACATTGTCAAAAGAGAACCTTCCTTTTTCTTTCTTGCAGTTCTGCCAATAATTTTAACCATTTGAAATGTGACTTTTTTGGTACAACATGGAAGCAATTGACAGGATGGACTAGTTATGTTCTGTTCTTCTCTCTCTCAGTAGAACTTTCTTCTATCAATTAAGATAAATTAAAAGACCGACTGTTGCCAATATTTATCCTTTTGAGCAGTTCCCGGAGACTTTCCATTGATATATGAAAAAAATGGAGGAAGTAATTCTATGTAGCAAATTGGGGTGAAGTTACAAGCCTAGAGCACGAGTTTCAAAATAAGAGGTCATTTACCATGATTTCACCTTTATATCCAAAGTCCAAACACAATACTTCTTCAGAGGATGCAGTGCCAGAAGGTGTTTTCTTTGGGGCAGGGGGATGGGGTTTGGGATCAATGTTGATTTTGCAAAGCAGCAATGAGGAGGATCGATTAAAGCAGTTGAAGAGTTAGGTTGTAGACAGTACTATCTCAGGTGACACCAATTTTCTGAACTTCAACAAGCTCACATGTGGAGGGTTGGGTGCTATTAACAGCACTTTTTCCCTATTATAGACGTCAAACAGTGTGCCTCATCATCTAAAGTCCTTTGGACAAATAAATTCCTCCAAACTCAAGCCATAATGAAAAGCATCATAAAATATTATCTAGGTCCAGTATAATCTGAGCTTGGTCCAAAGTCTTAAATGAAGACCACATCCAGGTTCCTCTTTTTGTTTTTCTAACTTTGCAAAAATATTGTTCAGCAATAAGCAAATAAATAAAAATAATTACTCAGGCCCAAACAAATGCAATAGAACCTCAGCATTGCACATTATTTTGAACTAATACATGTCAGCATAGCCAAGTCAACTAGAGCAGTGACAAGCATATCAACACAGCCTGTCTTGTGTTAACTATAAAAATAAACCCCTAATTGCCAATTTCTGTGTCCATATTTAGCTCACTGGACTATTAAACTAAGAAAAAAATGTACAAACTCCACTAGCCTCAAAACTCAATAGTATGTCGAATGGAGTTTTCAATCATATCAGTAATTTCAAATTCACACATTAATATCTAGCATCCCCAAATCCCGATGCCCATATTTTGAAACAAAAAATTTAAGCTGTGATTACCAAATCAAGCACATATATCACAGTAAATATCAAGTTATACTAAGAAAAGAATCACCAATCACCAAAAATTGTAGAAAAAAAACAAAAAGGAACTTACTGGTCTCCGCACTACGACCCGCAAATTTTGGGGCTTGTCAGCAGTTTCATCCTGCGGCCGCACATAAGGAGTAAACACAAGCTGACTTGGGCACCATCGAAATCCCTTTGAGGCTGAAGACGAGGGTGAGGATGAAGATGAAGGGTCCTCCGCAGCCACGTATCTAGACTGAGACTGCTCGGCCTCATCCATGATTGCTCCAACTTATAGATTCAATTTCCCCAATTTCTCTTCCATTGCAATGCTATTCTCATTTATGAATAAATATATATCTATAAATATAGAATCAATCAACGGTTGTACCCACCAATAGATTCTAATCCCATCATCAATAAAATTTGGAAATTGAAGATTACAACAAACACAAGATCCATCGAAACCGAGGATCAACCGGCATTCCCCAGATTGATGAAAACGATAATTATTCTGAAAAATCCATCAAACCAAAGTCAGAAAAGAATAGGAAAATTGAGAGATCGTTAATAGAGGACAACTTCTGACAAACCAAATTGAAACTGGGACAGAAAGGGAGGAAAGGAAAAAAAAAAATTTTTTTGTTAATCAGTGTTTATTTGTTATCATTGTGCCTTGAGAGGATAGAGAGAAGGAGTGCGAGAAGGGTACCGTCTTCTTTCGTCAAGTGGGAATTGTATTAGATTTTGTAATTTTGTGGGTACACTCAATAACACTAAACTCAATAATCATTTACTTGTTATTTCCTTTGACGGGCAGTGCAACTGGACCTGCTTTTGGTAAAGGAGGGAGCATCAGTAATAATAATAATAACAAATATTTTGCATTTTTGTGCTTGCTATATTAATTTTCTTCTCAGGCTCGTAGTCCAAATAATTTACTGGACAATCTGATTTAATAATTTAAGGTTTAATTACAATTTTATTCCGTTAATATACAAACAAATCATATTTGTTTACTAATATACATCAATTATAAATTTAATACGAAAATAAATTTATACCATATTTTAAAAATTAGCATGGGACTTTCATGCATTAATGGTCGAACTTATGTGAAAAATCAAAAAGTAAATTGGGGAATATTGTTTATATTCCATGGACATTTCTAGTTTCATCGTATTCACGTTAGTTTCATCCTACACAATTCTCATTGCAAGCTTATTTTGCTATGACAATCAATAAGATTCAAGTGCAATCTCTTTCATATTTTAATCTTTATTTATTAAGAAAAAAATATACTTTATTCACTTATCAAATAATTCTAATTTTAATTTATCAATTCATAGTTTAAAATGCCGCAAAGAGTTAATTTGTAGTTTATATTGTTAATATTTTATCCACCTATATTAATTTTCTATCGAAATCTAAGAGATCTTTGTCACAAGTCAATCATGTGCTTTCTAATTAATCCTAATTTTATCTTGATTTCGCCTTATCATTCCTAATTTTCTCTTTTGTTTAAATTCAAAACCCACTTTATCATTCCTAATTTCCTCTTCTTCTGTCTAAATCCAAAATTTTAAAGAAAAATTTACTTTTAATTTCTATAAAATTTCTTTGATTTCAAATTTATGCTAAGAAATTGGGAATAAGTGGGTGCAATTAGGGTTAAATTAAGATTAATTAAAGAGTATATGATTAACATATAATAAAATTCATTAAATTTGGTGAAAAATTAGTATAAGTAGACAAAGTGTTAATAATACAAACTACAAATTGGCTTTTAGAATACTTTAAACCATGGATGAATAAATTAAAACTAAAATCATACCACGATTATAAAAAAATATATTTTTCCTCGTTTGTCAAGATTGGTAGTCATTCGTGGTCATTTGCATGTCGCTCTATAAAGGAGGGAGGAACAACAACAAAATAATCAATATTTTTTATTTTTGTGCTTATTATACTAATTTGCTTCTTAGGCTCCTAGGCCAAATAATTTTCCAGGCAATCTAATTTGAAAAATTCAAGGCTTAATTACAATTTTATTCTAATTATATACAAATTGGTTATATGTATTTCTTATTTGAACTTCTAATATATGAATTAGACTAAATTAAATTCAAATTGATAACTTCTATCAAATTAAAGATGAAAAATTCTTAATTAGCATATAGAGTTTCAACCAAGCTCCAAGCTATCAATTGTTGAGGGGAAATTAGAGGGATTTACTTTATCTCGCCAGAAAACGTGCATATCAATGGAATGCTCAAGTGACATAATTCAACAACTCAATTGTTGAAACGTTGTTTAGTCTCTTACCACTTGATAATAAGCCAAACAACTAGTTAATACACCACCCAAACTTTGAAATGATAGGCAACACACACAAATATAGCACATTGAGGCAACCATAAACAAGTGATATATAGCATATAGGCAATTAGTTCACATAGATAGTTAACAATGATGCAACTCAATCAATAAGGATAAATGCAGCCAAAACTGGATAACTTATGGAACAATTTATTTTGAAGAGGAGCTATTTCTTTCATTCATATTTAGTCGTGTTACAAAGTTTTAAATATACAGGGAAGGTATCAAAGCATACTTTGACATCTAAACTAGTGCCTCAATGCCCATTAACGGCTATCGAGACATGCAAAAATAATATATTGAACTACCTTACTTATAGCAGTGGTGAGTCCATGTCAAACCAAAGAGACCGACGATTAATTTCAATGTGTTCATAATAGAAAATGGAGGGTTGGATATTAATTAATTAGAAATAGGAACTAAATTAACAGTAATAATATAAGAAAATAATAACATAAGAAAATAGAAACAAAGGAAAAAGGGAAATGTAGGAGAAAAACTTCAATTCAAATTACTCTTGCAATCAATTCTATGACTGATCATTGTCACTAATATTTTATTCCCATTTTGACTGCTTAGCCAAGAATGCAATAAAGCCTAATACCTAATCAATTCTTGCTAAATTTTCTCTAAATTGGCCAATCAAGCCTAGCACTCAATTAATCTTTATTGCTGAATCGATTGAAGCCTAACACTTCAACTAATTTACCAATAGCATTAAGATTCAAAAATATCAAGACTAATTAATCAATTTACCTCGGTAACAAATCAATTAATTATCCTAATTCTTTAGGAAAATTGATATCCCCGGTAGCAAATCAAAACCCTATTATTACTCAAGCTAAACAACCATAAACAATAATATTGTTTATAAAAATTTAGCTAGCAATAAATTACAATGTACAATTAATTAACTAACCATCTTAATTAATCATCCATAGTAATTATTGGCAATAAAATGGAAAATCAAGGGAATCAAATTAGGAACAAATTAACAATATAAGCAAGTCTCACAATCAACAAGAGAATTGATGTAGAATTTCCCTTAGATTGAAAGAAAAGATTAACTATACATTACAAAAGAAATAAAAATAAAGAAAAGAGAAGACCTAAAAAGGACTGATGTTCTTACCTAGGAGAGCTCTTCTTTATTACAAAAGTGAGAGAAAATAAACAAAGTTCCCAAATGACTATTGCAATTATGTTTTTATACTCTTCACCTTTTCTCTCACTTTGGCTACAGATTAAGGTTAGATGGAGGTATAATTAGACCTGGTCTCTTCATAGTGGTTGTAGCCCTATCTCTTATCAACGCAATTGCCCTGACCTTGATCAAAAATTCAATTCCTAGCTTAATTTATGGGTGAATAATTGAAACAATTTTTCAAAGCAATCCAACCTATAATAAAATTTAACATTTAAGTCCATAGCCTTGAAACTCAATGAAATTGGTGTAGTTTGACTTCAAGACCATCATGAAAATTGTGGGAATGGATCTTAGCTATCCTATAGGCTTAGATTTACATTGAAATGAGGAATGGAGCTCCAGTTTTGATAAAAATACTGAAGCTAGTTTTGGGTCACAGGACAACACTTTGTTTCAACTTCTGGGCTTAAATTGACCTCTAAAATAGTTGAACTAGGCTTTGGATTCTTCATAACATTTGTAGATCTTTCTCTTAGCTTTCCAAAGACATAAGAATCACCCAAAACTAAATTCTGAAAATCAAAATATACCCAGAAACCTGAAACAGTCTAAAAGAGTGCTAAATTACCGAATTAATTCAATTAAGCACAAAAACTGACCAAACCACAAAACCAAGTATAAGTATCCAATTAAGCACATAAACATGATAAAAGACTAAGCATAGAAGGGATATAAAATACCTATAAATTGTGTTCATCACCCACCAAGTCATCAGACACTTTCCCTAATGATCATTCTAAGCGAAAGTCTTACCAGCAAGAGTAGAGATAGTTTTTCTCACTTAACATAAGACCCTTTCCTATAGCTCAGGAAGGATTTTATGTGCCATAATACACTGATGCAAAGATAAAATATCCAATGAATGTGACTATATACTTTTCTACTAACATTACAAAAGCGCCTTAGGTAAAATTACATAAATGTCCCTAAAACAAGGAAAAATAAGAAAAATCATACACAAGTGAAATTGCTTTTAAATCTATGTCACATGGCCTCTTCTTTATGTTTTATTTTTACTCTAAGTTTTGTCCTAAACTAAGTATGTTTGCTTATTGAATTAGTTTACAAAATTGACTTGTGATACCAAGGTATTAAAAAAATTCAATATTTACCCGTCAACATCATGTAACTCACTATTTTTCTTTATAATGATTATCAACTCAGAGTCATGCTAGACCTCTAGTTTAACAAAATTTACTAATATAGACTCGATACGGCATAATTAGTATATTACTGGTACTGAAATAAAATATTATATTTAAGTAAAATTTAATGAATTTATATAATAGGGTACCAAAATTATAATTAAGCATAAATTTAAATTTGATCTAGAATTTTCTTAATTAATAATGGTGAGATGAAATTTATGTAAGCCGAATTAGATTACTTTATTATTGTTGTTGCAAAATACCTATAAGGGATTAAAACTATGTTTATACAATTAAATATGATTAAGGCCTATAACATGATAACTAGTCAGAAGAAAGTAAATGATATGTTTACGATTATATGATCATGCATGTGTTATGCTATATGTCCATGTGTGCAAGACTATCTATGTGAAAGATGTATGTGACGGTGCTCTTGGTGGTAAGATAACTGTTTTAGTGTTAACCTTCATAATGTGAAAATGTTTTATGTGTCTACCAATTCAAATACAAAATGTTTGTGTTGTGACATGCTCTTTTCTTGTAAAGAGACAAAAATAAACTTTGTGTTAAATAGTAATGTAGTAAACTAATAGTTAGATCAATAGTATGATAGAGTAAAATGAATTAACAAGTACAAGGTGTTTTGTACGAACAGGTGAGGAGTAGTATTGACCCTTCTCCAAGCTGAATAGAATGATGAATAGGCCATGATTGCAATAGTTAAGGTATAAGTAAAGCACGTAAAATGTAAGTCAAGGATGAGATGAATAAATGATTAGGAATGTAAAAGGATAGAATAGGGTAGTCATGAGAGTAGGGGAATTGTAAGAGATAGGGTAGATGAAATGAACATATCATGGAGGAGAAAGAAATGATTAGTGGAATAATTACAAGACTAAGAAGTGAATAGGCATGCTAATGATAGCTAATCAGAAGGGAGATAGACATAAGAACAAGACATCAAGAAAAGCAATAGGAAAGAAAGGAATGTGATAGTTGGTAAGAAGGATGTAATAAAGTCACCTAAATGCAATAGCTGGTAAGTAAAACTAGAGAGACCTTAAGGTCTTGCTAATGTGAAAGTAGAAAGGATGAGCTATAAAGAGATTTAATAGATGGCGAGGAAGCCTAATATGACTTATAAATGAGAACTAACATGTATAAAGAAAGATGAATCACACAAAGCTACAATGGGACAATAGAAAGACATACAAACATAGGAAAGAGCTTTTAACTGAACCATATGGCTACAGACCATATAACTTCATTGAGATTCCCCTTAAACTTTGAACTAGTGTATGCCTTGATGTGTATGATTGTTTTACTTTACAAGGTTGGTTAGTGGTGTAGATTACACAACTGATTCGTTACACTGACAAACCTATGGGTTAAGATAGGTACTATTTGTCACCATATGGGGATAGTGATGTGTTCTGCCCATATGTGACATATTGGAGATAATGATACGTTCTGCCTAAGCCTAATTGTTAGATATTGTTTGTCACCATGATAAGGATGGTGATGCTTTCTACCCATACAAAACACATTGAGGATGATAATATGTTCCACCTAGATTAGATGGTGCTACTAAAAGTAGCCAATGCATGAGATATCCCACTACCATCTAGCTTTGTATTATGATATGCTATGAATGTTAATATATGACTCCTTGATATGATATAAACATAAATAAATAATGATGTGATGTGAAATGATATGTTTTAGTGTGGTATGTTATGTGGTTGATATCATGTTAAAGGGGTAATTTATAACACTTTTATAGAGTAGGTCAGTACGAGGTCAGATTGGAATGGTGTTAGATTAGAACTAAAACAGACTACATTATACAAGCAAGTTGGAATTGGAGCATGGGTAGATTGGAATGGTGTTAGATTAGAATTGAAAAGAATTACACTATGAGCAGGCGAGAATTAGACCATGAAACTTATTAGGCTTAGGTTTTAGGTCAAAAAGGTGCTTGGGACTTAGACTAACCGATTGACTGGTCCTAAAGGGCAATTGACTAGATGGTTAGGTCTATCAACCATACACTAACAAGTCAATTGGACCACCTAGCATGCCTGTATAAGGAAACCTCCTTTAGCGAAATTTAGAATCCTCATTTGCAATTGAGCTAGTCCCAAGAAGCATTACTCAACTAAGAAGGGTTTGAAATCACACTTTTCAAAGGTATGAACCTTAAGTAAGGTTTTTAGTCTAGAAAGGAAAATTTCTTATCTTAAGTTCTTTTGATTTTTAGTTTATTCTTTTTGTGTCTTTGGTTGTTGCAAGGTGTTTTTTCAATAGCCAAAGGGTAAGATAAAAACTAAAGGAGGGCTCCAAAGTGTAGGTTCTAGGAGGACTCTCTCCTACAAAGGTGAGTGGGGTTTTATACTCTTCTAGCTTCATTTTATTTGTAAAAATGTACGTTTCTAAATTAGCTCAAATTTCTTTCTACTATGTTAGACAAATTAGAAAAAGCCTCAGATAAATGCATAAAGTATTCAAGATTAGGCTTATGAATATATGTAGAATTATTAGGAATGTTTGATATATGTGATTGTGTTCAAGTATGTGAAGGTAGGCTTAACTTTAAGCGTAGCATAGGATTGGAACTTAGACTTAGTTAGATATTCTAGAAAATCTGGCATTTTTCATAATTAATCTAATTAATTATTTGATAATGTTAGCCTAGGTTACCCTAGTCATACATATTTCTTAGTTTTGATGTTGAAAAATAATTTTAATCAATTTTTCACATTATTATTTAATATTATATTTTACTACTTATTTCAATTTGTCTTGTAGGTTCAAAGAAAAATGATTCAAGAGATCCAAGAATAGTTTTAGGAATTATTTTATTTCAGTAGGATTTTTTGTAAATGAGTTCAAATGATATTTGATCTAAATATTTTAACTAAATAATGAGATAAAATCAGACCACTTGAAGAAAATAATTTTTCATAAGAACAAATTTTATAAAACTATTTTTCACTTTATGAATCGATTTCCACATCAATATATTGAAGAACTTATGAAAAATTCATATTGGAATCGAAGTAGGAATTGATTTCTGAAACAACGATTTGAAAAATTCTTTTTACTGAAGGTTAGAAAATTTGGAATCGATGCAATAATTGATTACAGTTCTACTCATAACAAACTGAACTTTGATTACCATACTAATTAGCTAGTTGTAACTATCCTGAATCAATGCCATAATCAATTCAACAACTAAAAATCAGTTATTTTGTTATAAATGGTTATAGCAGTTATAAAAGCCTAATTGCTTTCATTCTTAAACAAGTTTTCTTC
This sequence comes from Saraca asoca, assembly GCA_026873985.1. Classification (NCBI taxonomy): domain Eukaryota; kingdom Viridiplantae; phylum Streptophyta; class Magnoliopsida; order Fabales; family Fabaceae; genus Saraca; species Saraca asoca. The sequence continues at coordinate 520 of JANHAO010005972.1, read as the reverse complement.
ATTCTTCAAGTGCGAAAATCTTTGAGAAAAGTGCTACACAAGATTTCTCTCTACCTCATCAAGTTTTTGAGATCTTTTCAAGATTTTTTTGGATCAAAGGTCAATTGAATTCATATTAGATTGTTTGAGATTTCATCTTGAACTTATGGTATTGTATTTTGTAATCCTTCTTATTTCTATTTTTCTTTTTAAGATTTTTAGTGATTTAGAAATATTGTTTAGGTTAGCAAGAGTCTGTCATAATTCTTGTGTTTTGATTAGTTTTAGAAGAGCCTATTTATAATTCTTCTAGGTTAGCAAGAAGCCAGTGTAATTGATAAATGGGAAAAAGGGCATGAAAGTAAGATAATTTTTGTCCATTTTGTTAATAGTATTTTATGTTTTCTTAATGTTTTTACCTTAGTTTCATATTTTGTCCTAGATACTGCTCTTAGGTTGTATTTCTCATGCAGGATAATGAAAAGGGCTGAAAAGAAGAAGGAAACTTAAAGAATGAAGATGCATTTGGATCAAGGAAAAG
>JANHAO010005971.1:0-21927 GCA_026873985.1 Saraca asoca | reverse complement strand
TTCCTATATAATATTTTGCTAAAAATTCATTCAAAAATTAGTAAACATAGATAAAAATTTAAGGAAATAATATTACAAAATTAGAAGGGTGAGCTAAAGGTTATTGAAAATAGAGGCACAGATGTTTAGCTTTCCACACTTATGGGAGGTCGTTGATTTCTGGCCTTCTTTGTGGCCTGATAATCGAAGTGGTCTTTTTGAGTTCAAGGGCCTAAGTAAGTCACATGGATACACCTCAACCAGCACGCCATGACTTTGTCAGGTTGAATATCCCTTCAAGATTAGAAGGGCGATTACTCACTTTTGGAATAATACTTTGCCTCACAAGAGGGGATAGATGAGCTTGGGCCTACTAACATCGTGCATAAGGATCTTCTTAAACACCACATGATCAAAATCATGAATATTGGACTTCGACACAGAGGATGAGCCAAGGATGATGTACGTCCTAAGTATCGTTGGCCTTAGCATCCTCCTCCGTACGTTTTACACATAGTAAGAAATCCATGTATGGCACATCCACCTAAAGAATGGTTCACATGGTGATAGTGAAAAGTGAGCTTAAGGCAATAGAGGACAGGACTAGCTATGTGAGGGATCTGATCTGGGTCAAACTTGTGGTCCTGGTCCAATGTAATGGTGGGCCAGCCATTCACGAGGTTGTCGCTGTTCACTAGAACAAAGCCTTCCACGTAGTCAAATGAGTCCCTTTTTTTTGGCTGGTAATGCCTCATGATGCCATATTCATTCTCCATAGGCTGTGTTTTAACTTTAATTTGGATAAAGTCAAACAACATTCTGATGATCTCATTCATCTTTTTTCTAATCCCTTACCATCTCTTGCATTATAGACAATAACTGAGGCCCAAATGTTGTCATTACGGACTCCTTCTCTACTACATCAAATAATGGTTTTGAGTTTTCATGCTTAGCTAGTAACTTCATTTCAAAAAGTGAGAGAATGAGTTCTGTGGATGGCTCTAGCTTGTTGTTAATGACAAGACTTAAGCGTGACTCTACCTACTGGAAAAGTGACAACTTCGTGCCAGTCTTCGCTGCAATACGAATCACTGTTGAATAAGATAATATGTGTATACTTGAATCACTAACATCCAATCTAGATGGGCTACTCAGGCTATAATGATGGCTCACGGGCAATATTTGTGGCATCCGATCATAGCTTGTAGGTTTTTCCAATGGTGGAATAAAGGATTTATCAATGCTAACACCTTCTTCTTTAATCATCGTTGAATATTTTCACTTCAAGGTCAAGTTCCAATGGTTCTTGTTTGTTTCCTGCCTCTTTCTTGGCTAGTTTAGAACATATTGTTTCTTTTATGCCTCAATAAGTGATAAGTCCATGAAGAACATCCTAGAACCTAGTGAGGACAAGTCTTTCCTACTCTCTGTAAACATCTGTACATTCGTCAGAATTTGATGACTTCAGAATCATGTTTTGACCATTGCATGCACCTTTATTGGCAAAACCATCAGCCAAAAACATCTCATCTTGTTCATCACACATTAATGCTAGTGTTCCTAGTGATGTTGGCCTATATCAACTCCATTTGATCTAGAATCACTAGTTCTAGCTCTAGTTGTTTCATCGTAATTTCAATGACTATCGTAAAGTGGCCTCTAGACTTTTTCTTTGGCATCTTTCAGTAACTCCACTGATAAAGCAATAGAAGCTCCATGATTAGCTGTCTTTATTTGTTAGTCTATTTCTGTTCTTTTTTCTACAGCTGTCTTTACTGCAACTCCTGAGATAACCAGTAAAAGTGAACAAAGATACTTCATATCTTGTGGCTAAAGGACACCCACCAACAGGGACCTATACATAGATCTTGAAGAATCTGACATTGCTACATTGGCTGCGTCGAGAACAAGCAAAACTGGTAGGGAAGTTATGGAAACTATTGGATCACTTTCCTGATGATATGTTGTCAGGTCAAAAGGTTAATCTCTGGCTACTTTACTAGAAAATATTTCTTGATTTTTTTGGGTGTTATATGGGTCACATAATCGCAGAATCCAACTACTTCATCTAAACATAAATTGAAATCCTCTAAGGAAATGTTTACTGTGAAGGGATATTTGCTATCAAGAACTCTGGCTGAGTTAACCAAGATATGGATCCATAAGTTAAAGGCCTTCTCAGCTTCATCGAATAGATCCTTAACCTGAGTTAGGTCAAAAACATTGGCTTAGACAACTACGACACATGGATTACTGTTATAAGATGAGAAAGAGTTGATTTGAGCGACTGCTAACTTAGGTTGAGTTGAGTTGGAGTTGGAGTTGTTATCCATGATGATTCTTACACCGAGTAAAGCTAGGTGAATCGCTATCTCTAGGCCAATTCCACGAGATGTGCCCATCACAATTGCAACTCGGTCTTGTATAGGTAGATTTTGGATATTTGGGTTTAGATTCATGGCAAAATAACTACCTTCATAAAACCTCTACTACTGCTACTACTATCTCTTCTTGCATCTAAACTCCTAGTTGTCCTTCCTCTTTCTATCTCAATAGCATAGAAAATCAAGGAGAATGCAATTTAGGGCTCTCCTTTTAGCACCAAAATGTTGACGGTCGACTTCGGTCAACTCAAGTCCAGAAACCCAAATTGCAGATTGAATGTAAAGAGAGAGAGAGGAACAATAGGGAGACACCAAAAGTTTTTAACATGATTCGACTAAAGTCAATTTGACCTTTACATTCATGACTTTTATTACTCTTTGCTGAGTATTTTATATTTGATGATCAATCGTGTATCTATTATATGTCGCTTGTACAATGATTTTAACCCTTATTTAGGGTAGTTGGGGTGTTACAGTTTGAATATAATTTAAACACCAGATAAGTATCATAACTTGATTAGGATTACGTGATAGATAAGGATTGATGGTTATAATAGATTTCCATTAAGATAGGAAATTAAATAGATTTCCTTAGATTGATGGTTGGAGATGTGTGCTTCGATCTACGAGCTAAGCTTTGCTCTCAATGACCTGAAGTTGCTGCTTTGACCTATATTAACCAATGACCTTAGCTCGTATTTAATGACCTAATGTCTTGGTCCAATGACCTCAATCCTGGGTAAGCTGGGTCCTTATTAGTTAAGTCCATCCATTAGGCTTTTACCAACTTATTTATGCGATTCCAAAAATACCCACAACATCTTCCATCAATCTTTAATTTTCAAAACAAAGTTTTATAGAACTCATGGCCATGGCTTCCAATTCATCCTTTTAGGCATCTGGAGCCACTAAAGTTTCAGATCCTCTTTTAGAAACACTTTCAATTCTTCATCCAAGATATTTGTCCCTTCTATTCAATTTCACATTGATGAAAATGAACCGCTGGTTTTTACTTGGGTCCTTTTTCTAATGGAAAATCAAACATGGATTTTTTATTTCTACAGAAACCTTTACTACTATCCAAGTTTATTACTATCATCCTATAGGTGTCTAAAATCATTAGGATCTTTAGGAATTTTCCAAGTCCTTCCATAGCATATTTGAACTAGTCAGATTGAGTTCAATAAAACAAATATTTTTGGAAAGAAATAGGTATTTTTGATATAGTTTGATTATCTCAATTTTCTTTACAATGCATTTGCCATTAATTGGGGCTACCTTATGTTTTTAGTCTCTTTCTACCAACAACTTTCATGTTCCTTATGGCATGATTAGACTTTCATCTAGTGATATCACCATTATCACTTGCTTGAAGTCAAATGGCGAAATTGTTTCACCTTTACTCATTCCATCGACTAAGAAATTTTGACAAGTTATTCCTATTTTAACCAAAAATTCCACTTATTCGACTTTTTTGATAACATTCCAAGATTCACCCAATACTTCACTTTTTGATAGCAAACACATTGCCTTTCTACTTTACTGACTTTGCAAACATCTCTTCTATATTTCATCTCTGAAGATAGCTTTTTCATTTTTTCCCTTGGTTGTTTTATTACATGAAAGTCAACATCAGGCTTTGGGCCTTCTTGTGCTAGCCAATCTTTTTAAGAATGTTAATCTAGTCATTGACCATTTTAGAGATCATGACTTCATCTCCAATTCAAGAGGGCCTTTTTGGACTTACAACTATGGTTAGCTACAAGTCTATAAAAAATTTTAACTTTTCAAAGAATTTTTTCGCAAAATTCAAAACTTAATCATATAGCCCCAATCTTTTGCATGCTTTATTAAATGAAGAACTTAAGTTAAAATCTCCTAAAGAACTATTTGACCATCTTTTTTTGACTTTGTACTCTTTTAATGATGACCATTCCCTACAACATCTATCAATGTTTTCTTCTCGATCGTATGGCCCATCTTGGTTTTCTTTTGATCCAAACCTATCTGATTCTTATAGTGTCAAAATTTGATCAAAATTTTATGTCCTCAATACCTTCTTACCAGTCTTCTTTAAAAGTCATCCTCAAGGATTGAACTCTTTTTGGCAATCACCCTTGCCCATCAACATGGCCTTGTACAAGGATATCCAACCATACTTCTAGATAAATAGTTCTAAGGGTAAACATTGAAACCTTCTAAATGTTCTCAAGTTAAGGACTCTAATGTCAGCATATAGACACAGTTTGAGCTAGACAATTTCTCTCCATATCTTACATATATAATGATAATCTCAGAGTGGTGGTTATTTAAAATCCACTTATATTTTGACACACCTATCTTTGACAAGCTTTCTTGTTGTGTGACTATGCAGATTGTGGATGCTTCGACAAAGACAATAGGTATACATATTGCTGAAATACTAGCATTTAAAAAATGTTATAAAGTCAAGTATGATCATAAGCATTTAAAGTATATAGTTATTATGGCTAATGAAACCTTTAACAAGAAAAGGGATGCTTATTATAAATGCAGCCATTAATCCTAATGAAAAGCTTATAATAAAAACCCTTTGGTAAAGATGGACATATCACCTTTTAAATTGAAACCAATCCATTTACCTAATACTCCCTTTAGCTTGGCCAAACTTGTCATCCCAAATCTTGTCCATGACGTCATTGTTGCTCATCATTTCCCCCATCCTTTTGATGTCAAGCAATTATTGGTGCCCTATATGGTGAAACCCTTAGGTAATTTGCTTGATTTTTATATTTTATCTCGACTTATACATGCTAAATTTTGTTTCAACTACTTTCAGATGTTGTAGTGCCCATTAAGATTCTTGGCATAGCTTGTAAGATGATGTGGTTGAAGCTATAGCCAAGGAAGTGTAATGAAAACATGATAAAGTAAATGATATGTTTCCAAATGTTGAACCACCAACACCAAAAAGGAAAAGAAAATATTAGAGGGAAATCTAAGGCAGTCAAAAAAAGAAGTAATAACTAAAGAAAAAGCTCACAAGCTTCCTAAGAAGAAGAGGATTGAAAGGGACTAGTAGTATAGTTTCTGAACATATTGTGATTGAAACTCCTAATTAACCAACTCTGTAACCAATTTCTTGAACTGTTCAAAATACAACTCAGTCAAAGGTATTTCTAACTAATTATATTCCTTAAAGTCTTTACTACTTTGGACACTTCATTACTTTTACAGGATCAAAATCCAATCAGCACTTATCTCACTCAGAGCTAATCAAAGTAAAACCTACTTCCTCTACCATCCCAGAAATCTCAACTTCTTAAAACCCTACTTGTGTTCAAGTTAAATATTTACTTGTTTTAATATTACCCATTCTACTTATCCATTTCCATATTGACACTTATTTTCTTTGATACTTCCTTTCAAGATCAACAAGCATCCAATCTAGATGCTAAGCCCTCTATATGAGCAACTAAAAATGTTGATCAATAGACATCAATCTCATATGATCTCATTGCAGCTCTAGAAGAAACATAATTTGAACAATGTGCCATATCATCAGAGCAAGTTGTTGACAATCTAATTTTATGCTTGTACCTGAATCTCCTAATCAAAAAATCGAACCACTAAATATAAAAAAAAATCAATAATTTGATAAGGCAGACAAAGTAATAACAACTTTAGAGTTTTTTCTATCAGAGGAACATGAGACTTTTTTACATCTGTTTCTATTAAGACCAAGTTAGATGAACTTGCCTTTAACCCTAAAGTAAACAATGATAAACAAAATGAAATAAAGCAAGCCATCCAGACCCTTAACATCGTTTTATAAAATGATTTGGAAATTGTTATTTTCGATGACTAACAATATAGCATTCTCTAATTTTCAATTCAAATTTTGCGAAACACCTTTAAAACCAAAATCACTATCAATTTAAAGTCCTTCCTTCTTAATTTCCAAAAACAACTATTATCCCTTTTAGACAAGGTTAAAGCTTGTGTTGTTGCTAAATGTGATCTTCATGAATTGTCAACAAAAAAAGAAGAATTGATTAGATTATCCAAAAATACTATTGAGATTAGGAAAAGTTTGATTGAAAAATATAATGTAGCTATAGAGTTAGCCAAGAACAATTCAAAGGAGATTGTTGTAGTTGAGTTAAGAATTATAGAATTAAAGGAAGAACTTCATCGACTCAGAGTGAACCAGCTAAACTTAGAAGCTATAGCTAAATTAGCTTATGAAGATAGAGCCCAATTTGCCAAAAAAGTTAGAGATGTCTTAATTGATCTTAAAACAACTATAGTATAAGTGCATAAGGCTAGTGTTGCTTGCAAAATAGCACAGCTACAAAAAATGATAGTGACTTGGCAATGTAGAGAATTTAAATCTACCTTTGAATCAAACTTAGAGAATGTCTAATTCTTCTTAAATAGTATTGTAATTTTTATTTTGAATTCTTGATGTGCACCTTATGGATAATTAGTTAATATCTTTTCAAATATTTAACTTTTATAATATCAATAATACTTTCATTTACATTCTTTATTTCATAACTATTTTTGTCAAATGTATGCGTAGCCTTAGATGGCTTTTCCTAATGTGGAGTCCATTTACTATATTTTGACGTCTTCTACATTGGTAGTATAACTTTCCAAACTAATTGGTCAACATCAAACTTTTTTATTTTCAAACGCTTAATATAAGATTTGGTCAATTTTTTTTTATTGTGGATTAAATTATCTAAGGCTTGCCACCTAATTTCATCTAGATCTTCTAGTTTGTTAAGCATTAAACTATTGTAATCAACCTCAGATAATTGATTTTGGCTTTGAACTCTTAAAGATTGAACTGTCACTTCAATTGGAATAATAGAATCATGACTAAACACTAACTTATATGATGTAACCCCTATTAATTCTTTAGGAGTATTTCTTATAGCCCACAAGGCATTGTAAAGCATCTTATGTCAATTTCTTAAATATTGACTAACATGCTTTTTAATCACACTTATAATCACTTTGTTGGTAACTTCCACTAGACCATTAGCCTATGCATGATAGGGTTTTGAAGTTAACATTTTAATTCCCCTTGATTCAACATATTCCTTAACTTGTCGACTTGTGAATATTGTTCCATAGTTTGTAGTAATTGTTTCTAGTAAACCAAATTAACAAATAATATGACATTTGAGAAAATCAATTAAATCATATTGTTTTACATCTTTGAACACAAAGGCTTCGACCTACATAGTGAAATAATCTATTCCATTTTCCAAGCATGTGTTATGGCACTCTATTCCATCTTCGTTTTGCTTTTATGTCGTATCAAAGATCTTTCTTCCTTTCCTAGCTTCATTCTTGCACTTTGAAAGTATTTTTCACAAATCTAAACTAATTAAATTGTTCTAACTACTTTGTTTTACATTTGTACCTATTGTTTTTGTTTAACTATTATGTGTTTTATGAGTTAATTGGTTTTTCCTATTTTGTTTTTTGTAATTCTAGACTTTAGTTTCTACACTAGTTTATTTGTAACTTATTTTGCTTGGACGTTAAAGTTAATACATATTTTTAATTATTTGTTAATTAATTATTCATAATTTTTAATGTTATAAGAGTTAATTTTTAATTATTAGTTATATTTTCTTCTATGTTTGAATTAAAATTGACTAATTATAACTAGTGAATTATATTTAGAAATTCTATACATTTTGAATTAGATTCTGTAAGATTAAGTTGTTAGATGACATACTTAACAGTGCTGTTGAAATTACTTAAGGAATTATGTATACTTTTAGTTAAAACAAATTTTTTATTTAAAAATTATATATATTTTAATTTTGTTAATTTTTGAAATTAGTAAATGTATTATAGATATTAATTATTAATTCTCTAAATAGATTTGATTATTCTTTATTTTTATTAAGTAGGAGAAAAAATAATAATGGAACTATTTTTGGAATATGAAAATTTTGTAAATAGTGTCTCCTATATATTTCCATAAGTATGTAGTGATTTTCTCATATTTCAATTAAATTTGATAAATAAAATATTGAAATTCCATAATACCATAGTTGGATGTATGATAGGCTTCTTTCAGGATATAGTAGATATAAAACGGATTTTCTTACTAGAGTGAAAAAAATTTATCGATTTTATAAAAATTCAGCCAATTTATATACGTAATGGTCAGATAAGGTGTACATGCTCTAAATATAAATATAAAAAAAATTACTTCCTAATGAAGTCAAAGTTAATTTGTATAGATTTAAATTTAAATATAATTATTAGTGGTAAACTGACCATGGTGAGGAAAGACCTACAAAAAAGGGATAATCTTCTAGTAATATGACATGAGATTTACATGATATAAATAATATGTATGAGAACATAGTGTTAGATGCCGATTGGACAGATGTTGCAACTCACCTTGAACACAATGTAGAAGAGCCTCTAAATAAAAATGCCCATAAATTTTATAAAATATTAGAAGCTATACATCAGCCATTATAGATAGGTTGTGCTAACCATTCAAAGTTGTCATTTTGCTCAACGATTCTAAAAGAAGAGGAATTGCTTCGAATGGAACAAAATATTCCCTTAATAATATGCAAGATTGAACTAATCTTCCCACCAAGTTTTTCAATTGAATGGAGAATCTACCCATTCAAAGCAAAGGTAGACGACCCTATGAAAAATTAATGGATGTATTCATTTAAGAGATTTCTTAATAGGGATAAGAAGAAAGTCAACACCAGAGATAGACTGAAAGAAGTATATGTGAAGCTTATTTGACCAAGGAGATAGCTCAATTTTGTCAATAGTATTTCATAATATGCAATGCCAAAGCACACAAGTTGGTAGGAATAATGATTAGGGCAGTGACACAACCTTGAAGCCTATTCTTTCCATCTTCAATCTTCCAAAATGCTCTGTTAGCTTCTACCAAGAGCGATATTTGGATAATGAAGAATTGAAATCAATCACAATAAATGTACTTTTAAACTGTGAAGAAGTGGAGCCATTTAAAGAGTAAGTATTTGTGTAAATATCTTAATAAATCATTCCATATTTTCAACTATGATTTTATTAATTTTAGAATACTAATTTCCTAAATTGTTATTCCCTGTAGTATATTTGTTCATTGATTGAAGGATTTGTATCTAGCAATGCAAGAGGTAAAGACATTGAAGCAATGATCAATGCTCACTTTACTTCCTAGTTTCACTCTTTTGTAATTATAAACAATTATTACTTTTCCTATATGACATTGTTTATAGATGTATGATGAAATTTTGATATAAAATTATGTTATTCTCAAGTTCACAATCCCTCCAATGGTGTGGTCAATCAACATCTATTGGATTTAGCTTGGCATCCTTTAAGGGTGGTGAAAGCATTTCCAATGTATTCTATCAATGGGTATAAGCTCCATATATACCAATAAAATGAAAGGAAAAAAAAACAACTAATAATAAAGTATGTGTGAAAGGCATAGGGAATGTCATAATAGGGGAAGATGACTTTTATAACATTCTTAAAAAGATTTTACAGCTTGAATATCCAGGATTACCAATCAAAAAGGTGGTACTTGTCAATTATGAGTGGTTTGATCATGTGTAATGTTGGTCCTAAAAAGATTAGAAATTAAAATGATCTTTCCCTTAAGAAAATGCTCTTTTGAAATTAGAATGAATTCTTGTCTTACAAGATTTGTCAAAAGATTCTATTGGATGATTAAGAAAATATTGAAATCACTGATGTGATTAGGAATCCAATTTAAGATTATTCAATTAATCAAAGTTGTTGTCTTATATCATAAATGCGGTAATGTAGCAGAACAATATTATAGTAAACCAAAATTACAGAATTTAGAAAAGTAGCAGAATATTAGAATGTAAAAAGTAGTAAAGAAAGGTGCAGAAAGAATAAACAAGAAAACAATTTTTAATTTCATTCAACTTAAATTGAAACTATAGATTAAGTCTGTATCTACTGGACAATCCTCAACTGGATAGTCTCTTTTATTAACTATCAAACATAGGAATTGACTGGGCTTATGCACACTAGTTTATACAAGATTTGGCTAAGCTCTTGCCAACCTATAGATACAACAATTCTTTTATCTCTTGTAGGCTATGATTAGCCTCATAACCTAGAGATATTCCAAGAATTCTTTATAATTTTCATCTAGCTATAATCAACCTCACAACTAAAGAAGATACAAAAGGAAAATCAACTTATTCCTTTGTATCTCCAATTTCTATCAACATAGAAATTGTAAAAGATAAATAACCAGATTCCTATTAATCTAGAAATCTGAAAGAAATCAAGAAGTAAGTAAGAAAATATGATACCAAAATTTGAGATTAATATCTCAAACATCTAACTATGTAATCTTCATAAACTTGATCCAAGATTGGTAATAAATCTTAATTTGGAGAGGTAGAATTAGATCAGATAAAGTACAAGAATTCTCTTTATTTTTCATGCTTAAAATAATAGAGAAATGATATGAAGTTCTATTATGAAATGAGAAGGAAGGGGTATTTATAGTTGCCATAATCGACTTTAAAAAAAAAACTAACTTTTAGTTTGTGAATCGATTCGTGAATCAATTTATAGTGGTTACTAACTAATTAATCAATTAGTGAATTGATTCGCTTATAAAGATTATGAAGAAGTTCATGATCGAATCGATACATGATCAATTTACCTTTTTATGTAAAAAGATCATGAATTGATTACCTAATCAATTCAGACTATTTTCTAAAGTTTCAGTAAAAGTATTTTCAATAACTTTTCTTCTTGAATCAACTGTCTAATCAATTCAAGTATGATCCCTTCATCATTGCACAACAAGAAACATAAGTGTATTATACACCATACTCATGAACAAAGAGAGATAAGCAACGTTGGTGAGTTGTTATAAAGACCAAGCCTCATAGAATGGTCAAGGATAATCACACAATAGAACATATTTACCAAAATGATCATATATCATATGCACCTAATTTGATTCTAGCAGATGATTCAATTATTTGCTTGCATGAAGAAGATGGTGGATATGAGAAGATGGATGAGGTAATAGATGTAAAACAAGATAGTGATGCTAATGAAGATGAAGAAAAAGAAGAAGGTAAAGATGATGATGAAGAAGATGCAGATGATGAATCTGACAAATGAAACTATAATTTTATGTGTGACATGTTAATTTGTTACTTGTATATATGAATGCTAAAGTACTTTATTCATATTTCAATTTATATGATTTTTTTTAGTTATGTCATGTGTGAATATTTACATATGATAGACCACAGAGGTTCTAGATGGGGAACTAGAAGACAGCGATCACAGGGACAAGGTTCCTCCCATGGTTCTTCTAGTAAAAGTTCACCTACGATTGCTGGTTATAGCCCCCCAATTGTTGTTCCTCCTTGCTACATTTTCATGCCTATACCACTACTAACATCTAGCCAAATAAAGCCACCTATATAGGCATCAATGCAAATGCAATCGTAGTAATAGCAAACCCCATCCCCAGAGATAGTTGGGAAACCTTCATAGATGGTGCTACCATCTTCAACAATGACATCTATTTTTAGATAGCCTCAACCTCCCGTGGTACCTATACTTAGTTCCAGGGAGACTATTATGCCATATAAGACAAGGTATGTATTCTTGATTAATTTCTTCATTATGTTTGTTTAATTTCTCAGCATTACTTATTTTTATTAGTTAATTAAGTTTTTCCTAACTTACGAGCTAGTAGACACCATAACATATCATTATAAGCAAGTATGAAGGTGTATAGCCTACATAAAGAGTATTCTAGAGCCCACCCATAAGATTTGATATGTGGAGTTTATGGTAAAGTTTTAATACTTTGTTGATAATTTAAATTTCTTTTTTTAAACTATTTGCTAACTATTTGGTGTTTTCTTGCTTTTTAATTGAATAAGCATTAAAAATAAAACCCTTCTTATGATAAGGACATGTGGAAGAACTTTAACGATAAGGGTTCCAACAAAATGAAAGAAATGATGGATATGGTGCAGAAGAAGAGGCCTGTTCAACCCAGTTAGATTAGGGACGAGGAGAGGGAAAGCCTTCAAAACTATTAGGAAGACTCTAAATTCAAGTCTAAGTCCGAGTAAAATAAGAAGAACAAAGCCTTAGATGCAACTGGATAAAGTTCCTCCTTGCACATAAGTGGATCTATCCCCAAATCAGAGCATTAGTTGTGCATAATAACATTATTTTAAGTTAATATTATATATGCCATTTTAACTTAAAGTTATTTACATCTATGAAAATTTTCATGTTTTACAGATACATGAATTTGGGGTCGAGTTGCCCGTAGACAACCTGTTCCATCACACCCATAATGGCCAGTGGGTGTTGCCTTGAGCTACATAATCCTATATAAATAGCTTCTTTTAACTTGCATTTTTATTATTAACGTATTGTATATTTGATAGTAAATATATTACATTAATTTAAAATATCAAATAATTAATTATTTTAAATTATAAGAGAATTTCAATAAAAAAATAGGACATGGCCTTGACTCAGATGCAGAGAGGTAAGGGCTTGGGGGACACAATTGGTGATTTGCTGGGGTCAATTGATTGTGATTTATGGGTGGACATTATCAATGAGACTAAGAAAAGACGAGTCTATAGTTTAGGGTCTGAGGTCACAGTGGGCACGACTACATCAGCTAAGGTAGCTCACTCTGACAACATGTCACATGAGACACTAGTCCAGCTCATGCATACTATGACAAAGATACAGCTACAAAAGATTCAATTGTTCATTTAGACAGAGCACCTCATGACTCAATAGTAGCAGAGTCAGACTCGACTGCCACCTCCTTTTCCATATCATCTCTATTCATACTACCATCAGCCCTCTGCCTACTACCAATTGCCTTTTCCCCATATGTATCCTTTGCTACCATCACTACAACCATCCCAATCGATAGTTCGACCGCCACTAGCTAGAGGTCCTGAACAATCGTATTAGCAAGACACCCAAAATCTAAACACTAATGATCAATTTCTTTTCGACACTATTGCGTTATAGTTATATTTTTATGTTTTTATTTGAATAATATATTTCATACATCAACTTGAATAATATAATTTATGAATTATTTTACTAATTTTATATATTTATATCTATTCTTATGCGTTGTATTTTAATTTTTTATTATAATTAAACATTAATTTTAGAATTTAAATGTAAAAAATATTAAAATCAATTTTTAATCCTAATCAAAATAATTTTAATAAAACATTAAAAATAAAAAATTATATCAAATAATATTTTTAAAAAAAATTTCTTTTTTTGATGAATTTTTAACCATTTTTTTATTATTTTTGAGTGGATTTTTAACATATTTTTGATAGAAGTTCCGATGAATTTACCAACTGATTTATAATAGAAATGAATTCTCGACATATTACCAATAGTTATTCTGAGAAAAAAATTAAAAGAAAAAAATCGTTCCCTCTAAATCTGTCGATAATGAAATTCTGACAGAAAATATTTTCTGATTATGGTTTTACCCACCACCCTATTCAATCAAAAATCTATCATAAACTCGTCATTTTTTATAGATTTCTCATGATTTCCAATAGAAAAATAAAAAATTGTACATTTTGTTTGTAGTGAATTGACATGTTAAATTTTTTCTATATCTCAAGAGACATAGAAAATGTCATGTCACATGGTGATGTGGCCTTTTTCCGACATCCTTAAACATCACAAAGCCATAAAAAATTAAGTTTTTAAAATTTTGAATTTTCATGACATATCAAAGTTTTCAACATCTCTAAATGTCACAAAAATGCCATGTAGCATTTTTCTAACAGCCACAGAAGTCAAAAATCTACAAAAAAAAGTATCTAATTTTAGATTGAGTAGTCCCCTCTTTCTCATATCATTTTGTCTTTGTCCTAACCTCCCTATCCCTCAATGCTATTGGCTTATTGTTGGAGGAGTGTCATTGTCTATCCCTAGCTTGATGTTGTCCATCCCACCGCCAAAGCTTGCTATTGCCCTAATTATCTTTCTATTTCCTTGTTTAGTCCCCTCTTTCCCATATCATTCTTTTTAATCTATGTATATATAGTATGGATTGTTTTTAAATTCAATTGCTCCCCTAATTTGTCATATTGATTCCATTTGCTAGCTTAATATGTGTATTGGTGAGTTTTGGTTGTGTATTGGTAAGTTCTGGTTGTAATTTGCTTCATTTGCATATAATATCTTATGGGTGATTAAGGAGAAAGGCCTTCATAGTTTATATAAAAATAAGTTAATGAAAGTTTTGCACAGCTAAGATATGGTTTACACACATCAATATTGTATGCGAAGAAAGAACAAAGAAAAAAAATAAAAGAACAAACAATAGATAATAAATGACTATTACTAAAAAATGAAATGCAATTCCTAAGACTAAAATCATAGAAATCAAATATGAATAAATTTCCTATAAAATATAGAAAAGTAGGACTAAACATCTTAATACAAATTCAAGGCAAAATACAAAATGGGAAACTGAATTAGTATCTTTAAATCCATTATGCTTATTCTCCCCTTCTGGGTCCATGTGGATGAAGGATGAGAATCTTCTATAATTGCTGGAGCTTTACTAGATAATTGGTTATTCTAATAAATCCTTTCAATAGAAATTATTTTGTTTTTAAGTTTGTAGATGTGCCCACCATGATAAGTGTGCATTTAAATTCAAACCATATGTCATAGCAAGCCCAGCCATGCATATATAGAAATGTATAAGTGATTAACAACAAAATATAATTTCATACCATGTATTATGTTGTTCCATCATCTTCACCTAAGCCTTCCATAATCCTACAATGCCAAGTCATTCACTCCTCTTATTAGAAAAGCCTTTATCTTGTGCAAAAGCTCCTCTTAGTTGTTGGCTTGTTTAAACTTTTTTTTTCTTTTTGGTAACTTTGGATAAAGGCTTCAAAAAAAGGGTAAGCATTAATGGACCTGAAATAAAAATGTTAACACTCAAAAGGACTAATTAGTAATTGGGGAAGATCTTAAACATGAATTACTACTCCCATTTATAATTAAAATTGAATAACATATCAATGTGAACATTAATTGCCAAAAAGGACTAGTAAATCAGTAATTACTAGTCATATATGAAAAAAAAATTGACAAGCATGAGTTTCATTGTATTACTCTGTTAAGCTTTAAGATCATTGCAATTTCATGCTCAATATCCCTTTGTTTATGATTTATGATATCTTTGTGGTTGATTGATACAAGTTGGAACATAGGAGAAATGGAAATGGGAAGTTTTGGAATGAAAGGGAGCTTGAGAAGGCATAATATGCTCTCACTCAAAATCATTGTATTCACTATAAAATCTCCATACATTATCCTTATTTTCAAATATCAACTTCTAACAACTGAGAAGTTTCCTAGCAGTTGTTACTAAGTACTGTTCATTAATAAAAGTAAATAAAGCAATGTGTACAACCTTTATTTATATAGCTCCTTATTTTCAAATATTAACTTCTAACATTACCCCTACCCAAATAGATGTGTCCTTAAGACTGTGCAGCCTTGTTGGTAGCTATAAACGCAAGGAACTACTAAGCAAACATTTGATACTCTATCCAAGTTGTATCTTTAGGTGGAAGTTGGAACCATTGAACCAAAAATTTTGTGATTACATGAGTGCCTTTGTTTTTCAATTTACGATCTAAAATCTTAACTACAATAAGTGGGAATTGACCATTATCAGTTAATTAGTGCCATCATGTTTCTTAAAAAGAGAAACATAGAAGACAAGGTGAAGCCTTGATTCAACTGGGAGGTCCAGTTTACATGCTATCATGCTTATCTTAGCTTCAATTTTATAGGGGCAATAGTAAAGAGCAGCTAGTTTGTGAAAATATCTCATTAATAAATAATGACATGTTTGGTGACAAAAATCTTAATTAATATAGGAGTTATAGTTTAAAGCTTTTATTCTACTATAATTTCTCCCTTGTTGACACCTAAGTCTAAAAAAACCAGCAACTTATCATATGACTAAAATCTTATATTTATTTTATGGTTTGTAGCATGGACCCTTTGAATATTACTTTAATTAATCTTAAGTTTCTAGTTTCCCACTGTATATATGCATGTATATATTTGTTATGAGAGATGAGTTTGAATGAATGTATGTATAATCTAAAGTTTCTGGTTTCATCACATGAGATACATACAGGTTGCACTTTGGTTTCATTTTACTCTGTTAAGCTTCTTTTTACCATGTTACTTGTGTATGTATGTAACTTGGCCTTGACAATGATCAATGGGACAGCCCTAAATAAATGCAAACAAGTTAACTAGGTTACCTTATGTGATAGGTTATTAAGCTTTAGGATCATTGCAATTTCATGCTCAATAAAAGCTTTGGGATCATCCATTCAAGCTTTTACAAGATAGATATGCCTCATAACAAGGGATGGTTTTTTGTATTCATAATAAAAGATGGATTCAATTTGTCTTGTTAGATTCATGACAACTTTTAGAGTATTAGGGTAAACAACTTAGAGATGTCTTCTCTCAAGTTGCCAAGGAAGATATTATGAGACAACTTTAACAGATTAAGCAATTCTCCAAAGATAACATAGAATTTAAGTACACTATATCTGCATTGAGAGGTCTTCAAATTCACTATTTGTTAACCATTGAAGTATTTGCATAAATGTTGGTGCCACTCAAGAACTTTGCCATGCAAATGGAGTATAACAATACAAACTCTAAATTTTTCATTCAAGTTTTAAGCTTAAAAAATTGCTCCATCTCAAAATCTTCCCCACAGAATCTTAGCACAAGCACTTTAGAAATTGCCATACATGCTTCTTGTTATTTTGTCCTAGAAGGTATTTGTGTTATTTATAGCCTAGTGACTAGTTTTTACAGGATATGGCTTCCTTGTTATTTTGCTGTGCAGGAATCTTTTTTGGTGTATTCTCTCTTTTTTAGGGGATTCTTTTGTATTGTTATGGTGGTGCTGTTTGGTGATTGTCATGCTGCTAAATCATAATTGAAGTGTGGCATTGTTAATTCTTTTGTAATTTTTTGTATTGTTTGGTGTTGAATCATTGTGACAAAAAGAAAAAGGAAATTAAGCTAGAACCATAACTTTGTTGAAAGAGTCACAAAACCCTTCTGAATGAACTTGCTAAAACCAGCTACTCTTCACTTCAGTGCATGTATTTTAATGATTCATATTGTAGGTCCATACTTTTCTAAAGAAAAACATATTTGATATGACATAAATATGATCAATTCATTTCCATTGTGAAAGTTTAAAATAATATTGTAATGGCTCTGGCAATTTAACTTGTTATAGTTCTCCAATTACGTTGTCATTTGACCTCTCTGCATATCTTTCAACTCTTTTAGACAGATGTTTACTTTGGTTTTATTCTACTACACTTTAGTGAAGGACATTTCACCTTATGATTTTGTGAAAGCTTACTCTGCCCACCTTAAGTGTTCTAGTAGGAAAAGAATATGGATGCTTTGTAGAAAAGTATGAATTACTTAATACAATATTCTGGATTTTGCCAACCATCACCTATGCAGTAGCCTCCTACGAATTATGCATCATGGATGTCATCTCCGATGCCTTATCCATTATCTCAGATGCCTCCTCCACCATCTCATATGCCTCCTCCATATTATTATCCATAGTTGCAGCCTCCTTTGGGACAATGGCCAACTTCACCATATTCTTAATGTAGCCATATCCAGATGCTGCTAAGAAGGAAGAAGAGGATGAGAAAGATTTCAAGCCTTTTTTATGAGCCATTGTGACATTTTATAACTTAATGAATATTAGAAATTTTTTAAATCTTGAATGGAATACTTTGGATAGGTTAGCTTTGTGGATTTATTACAAATAATGTTGTTGTTGTTGTTGTTGTTGTTGTTGTTGTTGTTGTTGTTGTTGTTATCAAGTGCATGTACAGAGGTCTTTCAATTAAATATTTATTTTTTTCTGCCATGTTATATCCTTTTGACGTACAGGGACATTAGAAACATTAATATGACATTCAAAATCATTATTAATGATATGGCATGTTACATTAACATTTTTGTGCCACATCATTATTTCTGACATAGATTCACATCGAAAATCATGGCATAGCATGGCATGGCATGACACATCACTATTTTTTATGTCCAAAAATGTCAAACAAACTTAAAATCAATGATGTGGCTTTGCCATGTTATCCAAGCTTCCAACGTCCTCGAGCATCGAAAAATATGATGTGGCATTCCATGTCAACATTTCCAACATCACTATATGTTGGAATTGATGGATATGCATGCTATGTCATCATGTTTTTGTAACATCTATGGGTATAAAAAATATCGCTTAGCATTGCCACATCACATTTTTTTCAATGTCTAAGAGTGTTGGAAATTTTCGACATTTATAAACGTTAGAAAAATTTTTCGATTAATGTTTTTTCGATGTCTAGTATTCAATACAAATATATTGGAAACAAATGATTTCTGATAGATTTCCTACAGTGTGAAACTTGTGTTTTTCTTGTAGTGGATCCTACAATATATATATATATATGTATAAAATAATAAACATGATAATTGAACACCCACTTAGTGATAACCCAATATTCATAATCACTATATGGTCTCCATTCATGATCATCTGAGATAGAGGAAAGAACAAAGAAAAAAGAAGAAATGAACATCACATTATCCTAGATGTCATCTCCATAGAGTAAATAGGGGTGGAACTACCTTATGATTTAGGGGCCTTGACCTTTAAGCCACAATGTTTTGCCACACCTATGTATATGCTTTATATTTAGTATCTTAATTTTTAACGTTAGCCCTCCTCCCGAATGAAAATTTAAATCAAACTTTGTCTTTTAAATTGGTATAATATTAAGTATTAATTACTTATATTATATCATATCTTTTTATATTCATTTCTCTTTTGAAAAATTATCATATTAATTACAAATAAAATCTTTTAATATTTATTAACTTATAAGAATGATTTTAAAATAATATCTAAATAGATTATATCACTAACAACATAAAATTATTGTTGAGAGTCTTGTTATATATATATATATATATATATATAGAGAGAGAGAGAGAGAGAGAGAGATAGATCTTGAATTATGTACATTAGCCTAGATTACTCTAACTACATATTTTCCTTAGTTTTAATGTTAAAAAATAATTTTATCTAATAATATGTTTTAGTGTTTTTTATTTGATTTGCAAGTTCAAAGAAAAATGATTCAAGATATCTAAGATTAGTTTTAGAACTTATTTTATTTCAATAGAATCTTTTGTAAATGAATTCAAATAATATTTAATCCAAATATTTTAACTAAACAATGAGGCAGTCTTTAAACCACATGAAAAAAATTGTAAAACTGGTTCTTACTTCATGAATCGATTTGCATATCGATGCATTGAAAAACTTATGAAAAATTCACAATGAAATCAAAGTCACAATCGATTTATGAGTTACAAACTTGAAAAATTGTTTGATTGAAGGTTGGGAAAATTGCTTATTTCGATACAGTAATCGATGCAAAGGTTGTGAATAACAGATTGTACTTTGATTACCACATCGATTAGTTAGTTATAACCATCTGTCATCGATGCAACAACTGAAAATTAATTATTCTATTATAGATAGTTACAGTAGTTAGAGCAGCCCAACCGTCTTTTCTATTTAAACGATTTTTCACAGTTTTTCTTCAACAATTAAACATTCAAGTGCGAAAACTTCTGATAAGAAGAGCTAAACACATTTTCTCTCTACCTCGTCAAATTTCAAAGATTCTATCAAGCTTTTGGATCAAAGATCGATTGAGTTCAACTTAGTTTTGTTTGAGATTTTCATCTCAAACACTGGGATTGTATTTTTCAATCCCTTGTTATTCTATTTTTTTTTATTTAAGATTTTCAGGAGTTAGAAATCTGTATAGATTTAGAAGAGTTTATTTCAATTCTTCTAGGTTAGCAAGAAGCATGTATAAGTTCTTGTGTGTTAATGTAAATTGGCATTTCAAGAGCCTGGTAAATCCTGTAGTTTTGTTTTCAATTGAAAAGGTCTTTTGATTGAGAAAGATCAAGTTAAGTAGACTTGAATTATGGTTTCAATTTAAGTTAAACCACTTTAAAAATTTGTGTCTTCAACTTCCTTTTTTTGCACTTATATCTTATTATTCTTGCTCTTGCTGCTACATTTATTGCTTTTCAATCTCTACATTTCTCAATAAGAAAAGTTAAAATTGAATAAATGTGTATACAAATTCCCCAACGGAAAAAGGGTAAGATCCATTATATTTGGCATATTTGACACAATGATCCTTTCATAGATTTGAATCGATTTTAATTAACATAAAAAATTTCATTTATATTAATTTTTTTAGATTTCTTTTTTATTGATATTGTATAAACTGTAAATTAATTAATACCGACTCAAATCCACAACATCCTTACTAATTGATGGATTGTTAATGAAGAAAGTTTTTTCCCTACATTTTTTCCTTTTTTGCTTTGACTTTTTAGTTTATGCCCAAGTCAAAACGTTTTCTTTTTTATGAATTAGTTTTAAACGGAGTATTATACGTACAAAACGGGAACGTATTACGAAGGTTCTATCTATATACGAGACGATAAGAAGTCAATATTTTCTTATAACAACTTTCAGCTGTGTCTGTCATATTTTAGGTTCAGTGACTTCTGTACTTGCATTTAAGTTCTATGTTCGCTTCTTACTCGGAGAATTATAAACTGTGTTTGATTTTTATTGAAATTTAGGACATATTTGTTTTAATAAATTATTTTTAGAAATAATTTTAAATATTTATATTTATTAAAATAATTAAAAATATTCTATTTATTCAATATTATATATGAGAAATATAAAAAAAAATACTGACTTCATTTAGAGAAAAAATTATTATTTTTTCATTATTATAATATTATATAATATTTTATTAATCATAATATATTTAAGTAACATGAAAATTTTTTATTTATTTATAAATAAATAAAATTTTATTAAAGAAATATCTTCTGATAAAATAAATATTCCTAATAAGTGATTTTTCTACATTTTTCTTAAGGAGAACCTCCACTTCCCTGATCATTTTCCCCGGGCCAATGACTTCCCACATAAACTTTTATTTTTCTTTCTTAAATTCATGAAATTTCCAAAGGAGAGAACGAGTAAAAGATAAAAAGAACGTCTTTTTATTTAATGGTTGTGATATGGTAACCTAAAATACGTATTAAACGTTTTAAAATATAAAATACTGGACGAGAACCAAAATTTTGTCCAGGCGCCACCAAGATTGCTAAAGTCAAACTCTAGATTTATCTTCGAATTAAGGTGGTGCTTTTCTTTGGCAATAGAAATAGCAATGGAATGGCCATAAAAAAGCTGAAAACCAAGCGACACTTCAATTCTTCCCATGTTATAAGTGAAAACATATTAAATTGAAAATTATTTTTTAATCCAGTTGAG
>JANHAO010005970.1:0-21945 GCA_026873985.1 Saraca asoca | reverse complement strand
AAACCTATGCCAATTAGATCTTGGGATGAGCTTGAATTTGAGTTTTCATGAAGAAATTTTTGAAATTTTCTCTCTCTAGATTCAATCCCTTCTTTCAATAATAGATTTCAGCTAGAATAGGATACTAGATAGACTTTCCCTGTGGTTAAAGACTCTTTTTGTGAGATGCGAGCTAGGCCTTGCTCTCATGACCTGAGGTTGCTACTTGACCTGCATTGGCCAGCGATCTTGGTTTGCATTTAGTGACCTAGTGTCTTAGTTCAGTGGCCTTATTCCAAATGAGCTGGGCCTTTGTTAGTTGAATTTATCCATTGGGCTTTTACCAGCCTATTTATGCAATACCAAAAATTACCCACAACATTAGCCTCCTAGATTTTAGTGTGATCTACAGACTGGGAGTTAAAGTTCATTGATAAAAGTTGGAGATCACGATCAATTTCTATTGTGTCATTTTATCTGCTCATACCATCATTGCCATATCAAATGCGTGCACCTTTTCATAATCATTAATGCAATAATGACAGAGCCCTATTTTTTGCTGGCACAATGGTTTGAGGGTATTTTATCGATCCTTCAAGTTATTCAAGCTATATAGGGTGAGGAGAACCCTTTCCTTCTTTTCAAAAATTAGTGCCCCATTTCCTACTTTCAGGGTTTAATGTCCTAACAATTCTTACTGGATGAGCTACCTTCCTTTTGACGGTCCAATGATCTGAGGTGTGTATGGCCTGCTACATAGGAATTTCTTATGGACAATTCCCCTCTGAGCATTCTAGGGAGTTTTATATAGATCTTGAATTATTTCCTCACGGTGGTGCTAGCAAGTTTGGTCCATTTTCTTCAAATCTCTCAACCGAACTATCCGGTTTCCTCAGGATTCTCCCATAATGAGTAGTTGAAGGACAAGCTCTTGTCTTTAAAAAGTAGCTTAAGAATGATCAGATGTACGACTTGCTTTATTAGGGATTTAGTTTAGCCTTCAAGGGTCATAATGGTTGTAGGCTTATTTTAATCTATACTTTTGAATTTATGCATGTTCACCTTGTTGAATGAGGTTTTAATAAACTTTGTGTAATATTTTTGTTTTTTCTAAGCTTTACTCCAAGTGGGATAGACAAATTCGTGCAAACCATAGCTTAATGAATATTAACCAAGTCAAGTGACCAATCAATCATACTAATGTTCCTTAGATTGCAAACCACAACAATGTGTGATGTGTTTTGGTGCACGAGTTGAGTGCCCAGGTAAGTCATGCTATGACAAGCTTATTGCTTAGTGGGTAGCACAAATGTAGTGCTGAGTAGTAGGTCACTTGCGGTGCTAGATAGTAGGTTGTATGTAGTGCCAAAGAGTAGGTCGTATGTGGTGCTAAATAATAGGTCGCATACGGTGCCAGAGAGTAGGTCACATGTGGTGCCGGATAGTTGGTTACATGCAGTGCCAAAGAGTATGTCATATGTGGTGCTAAATAGTAGGTCGCATATGGTGCCAAAGAGTAGGTCACACGTGGTGCTAAATAGTTGGTCGCATGCGGTGCCAAAAAGTAGGTCATATACAATGCTAAATTATAGGCCACATATGGTGCCAGGCAGTAGGTCGCATGCGGTGCTGAATAATTGGTCACATGCTATGTCAAGTCTTCGTATGTCAAGTTGATTGCCCCTTTCAAATTTAGGAGGTCAAGTGCTCATTTCCTGGTAGACCACTATCAGTTATAGTACTCTATTAAGAATTCATTCAAGAGTTAATAAGTAGCCATAAGAACTAAAAGGAATATTGTAAGGTTAGATATGCAAACTCAAGCTTATTGATAATATGGTCAAAGATTTTCAGCATTCTAAGCTTGAAGGAACTCAGCTTCACTCATGTCTGCTAGATGGTAGGATCCATTTCCCAAATTTTCTTTGATTACATATGGTCCTTCCCAGTTCAAACCTAGTGTCCTATCACTGGCCTTGCAAGCTCCAGGGAGGACGAGGTGTAGTACAAGCTCTCCGAGTCGACAGTGCCGAACTTAAACCTTCCTGTTGTAATATCTCACGACCCATTGCTGATAGGTTATGACTCTGAGGTGGGCTGTTTCTCTTGTCTTTTCTGTGGGATCATGGCTTCAGATCCATATACCATGGAGAAGGGAGTTTCTCTTGTGGTGCTTCGAGCTGTGATGCTATAAGCCCAAAGTACCTTCTGCAGCTCATCTACCCATGCTCCCCTCCTAGCCTCCAACCTCTTGTTCAAGACTTGTTTGATAATTTTCTTAATATCCTCGACTTGTCCATTGGCTTAAGGATGGTCTACAGCTGAAAAACTCCTTATGATTTTAAAATTGTCATAGAATCTTAGGAACTGCTCACTGTTGAATTGGGTCTCATTGTCAGTCATGATTTTTAGAGGGATTCCAAACCTACAAATAATATTAACCCATACAAACTTTTCAATCTTTATAGAAGAGATTTGTGCTAGTTCCTTTGCCTCTACCCACTTAGTGAAATAATCAACAGTGACTACTACATATTTGCACTTCCCGTGGCCTGTTGAGAGTGGTCCGATCAGGTCCATACCCCAGATCGTGAAGGGCCAAGGACTGGCCTTCTGTTGCAAATAGGCAGACAAAGCTCGTGGGATCTTGGTGAATCTCTGACACTTGTCGCACTTCCTGATGAGGTCGATAGCATCCTATTTCATGGTAGGCCAATAAAATCATTGCCGAAGTGCCTTGTGAGCTAAAGACAAACCCCCAGCATAGTTCCTGCAATGGCCAGCATGAATATCCTTCAAGATGGTGTCATAGTTGTGACCATCTATGCACCTTATGAGTGGGGTTGAGAACCCCTTTTTATATAATATGTCATCATAGATGTAGTACCTAGCTGCTCAAGCTCGCAATCGATAAGCTTCTATCTTATCTTGTGGTAGTTTGCCATCATGTAAGTAATCTTGTTATATGTGAAATTTGGATCATCCTTGATGGACCAGTGAATAGCCTAAGCACGACAAAGACCCATCTTGAAGAATACTCAAATTGCTACACCTTCAGTTCGCATCATAAAGTGACCTCCTTAGCTCGAGCTCATTCTTGATAGAACAAGCTCGACCTCACCATCCCAAAGATTGACACTTCCCTAGACCAAGGAACCTAGCTAGCGAGGTGCGATCAGTGACCCGAGAGCTCATTGAATGGAAGACTAACACATGTATTACCTAGTAGACATGTAGGGCCCACCTGTAGGAGGCAATCTGCAACAACCAAATTACTGGATTTAGTCAGTCTGTCCTGTCTTGTATATTAAATAATAGATTTACTGCATGTAAAATTACAATTGTAACCTCCTCTCCTTTATAAATGTAGGAAGGAGATGAACATTAAAGAGAGAGACGCCTATATACTGAAACTCTATAAAAATATTCTCAAATCAATACATTATCGTGGACATAGGGTCTGGTGCCGCCTAGATTTGGCTGAACCACGTTAAAAACCTCTATGTTTTCCTGCTGCTCTTCCCTTCTTCTTTGCTTTCTTTGTTCATTCACTACCTTCGAACTAGTTAACAACTTGAGATCCCTAAAAAATCCCCCATTGGCTAGAGTTTAGATCAAAGCCAGATTCCAACATCAACATTTTGGCACCATCTGTGGGGATCTCACCTATCCTGGTTTGCTTCCTGTTATAATGGCCAAAGGAAGAGTTACCAGAGCTTCAAATGCACAACCCAATCTTCCAGAGGGTCATGTCTTGATGATGGACTCCTCCATCGCTCCTGTCATCAAAGCAACCACTTGCATCCCTCCAGCCAGTTCTGTCCAACTAGTTCTCGCCACCAACGACATCAATGGAGTGCAAGCTTGGCTTTAACATCAAGAAAAACTCAAAAACATGATGGGAGAGCTAGCTAAAATGATTACAATGTTGGTGCAATCACAAGCTCAGAATGCACAAGAATGTGTTCAGATCGTCACGCCCAGGGTGAATGTCCTAGAGAAATTGACCAAGAGCAGACTTTAATTCACCATCTGCATGGCCAGAAAAGTGAACCAAGCCACCAAGTCCCTAGCCAATGACAAAGGGGCTTGGATGTTTTGGTAGAAGACCTCCTTCAAAGAGTAAAGCATTTGGAGGAACACCCTCAAACTCGAAATGACCAAGGCCGCCTCAGGGAACGAACTCCTTTCTCTAAGGAAATCGAGGAGGAGTCCCTCCCGCACAAACTCAAAGTTCCAGCCATTCCGCTATACAATGGAGATAGTAACCCGCATAAACATCTGGACTTGTTCAACTTCCAGATGGATCTCCAAACTTGTAACTCCTTGATTAGGTGCCACGTCTTCCCTGCCACGTTAGGTGAAGTTCTTCGAATGTGGTTCAGAAGCCTCCCAACTTGTATCATTAGTAGTTGGGAAGAATGCCAGGAAAAGTTCATCAACCAATACAGGGTGCTAAAGAAGCAACTCACACCCCCATGCCATCTTGCTATGGTCTTCCAGAATAAGCATAAAACATTGAAAGACTATATTGCTCGCTTCAGGCATGAGGTTAACAATGTGGAGAAGCCCTCAGATGAGGCCATCCTGACTGTTGTTTCAGTAGGACTTCATAGAGACAGAAAGTTATTCAAAAGTTTATACAAGTCCCTAGTTAGCAACCTAGGTGAATTTAATGAGTGAGCCGTGAAGTAGATTAGATGGGAAAAGATTTTCAATTCATAGAAGCCCGAGGCAGGCAGCTCAGCTCAAAATAATAAGAGGAGTAATCGTGTGGATGAAAAAGATAGCTCTGATTTTCAGCTTGCTAAGAAGAGCAAGGATGAGTGACCCCCATTTCCAGGTCGCCATAGCACCTATAGCATCCTGTCGGATGCCTAAGATAAGATTTTCGCGATGGAAAGAGAC
This sequence comes from Saraca asoca, assembly GCA_026873985.1. Lineage (NCBI taxonomy): Eukaryota > Viridiplantae > Streptophyta > Magnoliopsida > Fabales > Fabaceae > Saraca > Saraca asoca. The sequence goes on along the minus strand of JANHAO010005970.1, from coordinate 17,058 downwards.
AAAGAGGATTTCAAAAAACCTCCACCCTTGAAGACTCCTAGTAAGTCCAGACACAATCGAGGGAAATTTTGTGCATACCACAATGAATTTGGGCACATCATCTTGGAATGCTAGGTGCTATGGGACATTATTGAAGATCTCATTGCAAAACTACATGGAGCAACCTTCCAAGTAACGGCTTGGACCATCTCGGCAGGACCCCGAGCAAGAGCAGTCTCCTACAATCAGGACTATTTATTAAATTTTTGTAATTTTGTAACTTATATGAACATTTTGAATTTCTTTATTGATTTTTGGATTTTTCAAACAGGTGAATTGCCTAAATGGCACTCTTTTATTTGGGCACAAGATTGGCCAACTCTTTTATTTGGGCACAAGATCACCCCAGCTAAAAGATCGGCCAACTCTTTTATTTGGGCATAAGATCGCCCCAGCCACAAGATTGGTCAACTCTTTTATTTGGGCACAAGATCACCTCGACTACAAGATTGGCCAACTCTTTTATTTCGGCCAACTCTTTTATTTGGGTATAAGATTGCCCCAGCCACAACATCAGCCAACTCTTTTACTTGAGCACAAGATCACTCACTCTCTTATTTCACAGCTCTCATGCGAATTCATGTACTTAATTGGCCACGAGATCAGCCTGAGCATGAGATTGCTCACTCTCTTATTTCACAGCTCTCATGCGAATTCATCTACTTAATTGGCCACGAGATTGGCCCAACCATGAGATTGCTCACTCTCTTATTTCACAGCTCTCATGCAAATTCATCTACTCAATTGGCCACGAGATCGGCCCGAGCACAAGATCACTCACTCTTTTATGTGGGCACAAGATCGCCCCGTTCGTAGCTCGCATGTGGCCAATTATTCACAGCCTTCAGGCGATTTTCTGATTATGCATAATCATTTTACAGGTTCGATAGTGCTTAAGTATGTTTTATTGTGTTCAAGAAGTTTTTACTGACTGGTCATTTGAATGTTTCGTCGTAAGCCACAAAGGTTTGCACTATTGCAGATGTAGAAAATTAAAGACAGTACATTGAAATTGCAAAGAAGATCTTATTCATTAAAAAGCCTCAATGAGGTAAAACTATATCGAAAAACCAAAATACAAAGGGAAAAGCCATAACTAATTTTCTTCTATGAAGAAGGACTGGCCACAGAGGGGTGCGCCCTAGTTGATTAAAAGTTCATAAGCCTGCCAAGGTCCTCAAATTTTTTCTTTTAATGCTTTCCTAGCAGTAGCACAATTACTTCTTATTTTTCCGGCCTCCAACTCCTCGTTTGATTCATGAAGGAAGCAAATCAAGAAGCACCGGGAACTTGGCTGGCCGAACAAAGGCCTCACGGTAACACTGAGAGGATGTAATCTGAGATCCATATGAAATCCCTACATGTTATCAGAGAAGCTAAATCTTTCCAGTTCCCTATGCAATAGACCATACACACCCCAGTGGAGAGCTAGAACACCAGAAGTAATGAGGGCTTACCCGGAATCTTCATACTTTGTTCAGTTTTGAAGAGAAAGGATTTCTTCTCTCTTAAATAGAGATGGGTCTGGCTTGCCCGAAGGATCGAGACTCATCCCCCCAACCATCATCATATATTACCTCAGAAAGGATTAAGGTTGACTTACCAACAATCATCAGACACGTGCCATAGGAAGCACAGCCTAGAATAGATGAAACACTAGTCTCGGAGAAAATGTTAACTAAATAACAGCCGAAAGGTCTCAACTCCCAGCCTACGAAGCGAGCTGAGAGTTAGGGGCTTATGTTATATGTGAAATTTAGATCATCCTTGATAGACCAGCGAATAGCCCAAGTGCGACAAAGACCCAACTTGAAGAATACTTAGATCGCTATGCCTTCAGTTTGTGTCGCGAAGCAACCTCTTCAGCTTGAGCTCATTCCTGATAGAACAAGCTTAACGCCATCCCAAAGATTAACATTTCCCTAGATCGAGGAACCTAGCTAGCGAGGTATGGTCAGCAACCTGAGAGCTCACTAAACAAAAGACTAACACATGTATTGCCCAGTAGACACGTTGGGTCCACCTACAAGAGGTAATCTGCAACAACTGAATTACAGGATTTAGTTTGTCTGTCCTGTCTTATATATTAAATGTTGATATAATAGATTTACTGCATGTAAAATTATAATTGTAACCGCCTCTCCTCTATAAATGTAGCAAGGAGATAAACATTAAAGAGAGAGATGCCTGTATACTAAAACTCAGTAGAAATTTTCTGAAATCAATACATTACCGTGGATGTAAGGTCTGGTGCCGCCTGAATTTGGCCGAACTACGTTAAAAACCTCTATATTTTCCTACTGCTCATCCCTTCTTCTTTGCTTTCTTTGTCTATTCACTGCCTTCGAACTAGTTAATAGCTTAATATCCCAAAAGAATCCCCCGTTAGTTGAAGTTTGGATCAAAATCGAATTCCAACATCAACAAATCTAAAATTGGACTCATCCATGAGTTCTACACTATGATAATTGTCATTATGGCATCCTTCTACTCCATGCTTAGTGATGGAAGGAACTCTACCAGGATTTCTCCCAAAAAATCTGCATCTTTGGTTATGGCCAAGTGAGTTAGTGCATCCGCATGTGTGTTTTGTGCTCACAGGATCTAATTGATTTCATATTGCTAGAAAAATCTAAGTAGTTCATGAACCTTTTGAAGGTAGATGACCATTTTTTATCCCCTTGTTTGGCACTCACCTCGTATGTGGCAAAGTATGAGTTAGGAACCACTAAATATTCTTAAGTTTTTGGCTTGCATCTCCCTTGCTAGACAGAGTCTTACTAGCAATGCTTCATATTCAGCTTCATTATTTGTAGCTTGAAAACCAAATCTTAGTGCACAGAGGATTTTATGTCCTTTAGGGCTGATCAGAAGCACCCCTACCCTGACCTTCTGCTCGCTTGATGACCTATCAACATACAATTCCCAGATTAGGGCCTCTAGAGCCTTTATTTCTTATTCTATAGGTCCTGTGAACTTTGCAATGAAGTCTGCTAAGGCTTGCCCCTTGATTGCTGGCCTGGGCTTGTACTTAATGTCAAATTGGGCTAGCTTAATTGCCCATTTTAGCAAACAACCTGAGGTATCAATCTTTTATAAAATCTACCGTAGTGGGAACTACGTGAGCATTTCTATGGTATGTGCTTGGAAATAAGGTCATAACTTCCTCAATGTGACCATGAAGTAGTAGACAAGTTTTTCCATTAGCATGTACCTCATTTCAGCATCTAATAAGCTCTTGCTTACATAGTACATCGGGAAATGTGCTCCTCCTTCTTCCCACACTAGTGCTACACTAAGAGCGTGCTGGGATATCCCCAGGTAGATGATAAGCTTCTCACCTTCCCTTGGTAAAAGAGGGGCTCGGCCCATATATTGCTTCAGTTGTTGGAAAGCAGACTTGCACTATTCTGTCCACTCGAATTGTTTCATCTTCTTCATCATGTCAAAGAATAGGATGCAATTGTCTCTCACTTTGGAGATGAATCTACTAAGCACTGCAACATAGCCATTCAGGCTCTGTACATCTTTGATTCCAGTAGGGGATCTCATATCAATAAGTGCTTTGATTTTCTTTGGATTCACCTCAATTCCCTTGTTATTGACCAAGAATCCAAGGAATTTTCCCGAAGTTACCCCAAATGCACACTTGTGGGGATTTAGCTTCATTTGATACCTCCTTAAAGTCTAGAACATCTGTCCTAAGTCACAGACATGGTTGATGGCCTATTCATACTTTACTAGCTTATCATCCACATAAACCTCCATTGTCTTTCTGATCTGTTCCTCAAACATCCTATTGACTAACCGCTGGTAGGTTGCCCCTACATTCTTTAGTCCAAAAGGCATCACCCTATAACAATCAATACACGATCAGTGATAAATGAGGTATGTTCCTCATCTTGTGGGTTCATGGGAATCTGATTATACCCCGAGTAGGCATCCATGAAGTTAAGAAGTGGGTGACCAACAGTTGCATTCACGAGCTGATCAATCTTTGGTAGGGGAAGCTGTCCTTTGGGCAGGCCTTGTTGAGGTCCATGAAATCAATGCAAGTCCTCCATTTCCCATTCTTCTTTCTTACGAGTATGGGGTTGGCCACCCAAGTTGCGTACTAGGCTTCTCAGATGAATTTGTTAGCTAAAAGCCTACCCACCTCTTCCTTAAGAGCAATGTATTGCTCAGCAGTCATTAGCCTCCTCTTCTGACGGACCAGCTTATGATGAGGGTTGTCATAATCTCAGTATCAATTCCTACCATATCCTCATAGTTCCAGGTGAAAATGTCTAGGTTTACTTTAAGGAATTTGGCTAGTTAGGTTTTTATATCCAGAGACAAGTTTTTTTCCAATTTAAGGCATCTTTCAATATCTGCCTCACTAGCTTGTACATCTTCAAGCTCCTCCATTAGGCTGATTACTCTATCTACATCCACTTCATGGGGATCAAGGTTGTGATTGATCCCTTTCATGGTTATAGGTCATGTTTCTCTACCAGAGACCATATTAACCTTCTTCCCTCTCATTCCTAGTTTAACTGCTTCTTTGTAACAACATCGGGCTATGTGCTGCTCACCTTGCACATATCCGATCCCATTGGGGGTTGGAAATCTGATCGTAAGTGTCCTAGTTAGTGTGATCATATCCAGGTTGTTCATTATAGGTCTCTTTAGTACCACATTGTAGGCTGAGAGGTAATCGATGATTAGAAAATCTGTTAAGATGGTTGCTTGGCATTCCAAATCTCCTAGAGTTATGGGCAGCCTGATCTACCCCATCGGTAGTATTGCATCTCTCATAAAGCCATAAAAGGGCTCTAGGGAAGGCTTTAGTTAGCCTGTACTCAAGCCCATCTGCTCAAAACATCCCTTGTACATTACATTCATGGAGTTGCCTGTATCAATTATAATCCTTCACACCTTGGCATTGCCAATTCTAGCTCGAATAGTCAATGCGTCATTATGGGGAAAATGTATTCCTCGTGCATCCTCCTTTATAAAGGTGATGTTGTCCAAAGTCACTTTTATCTTTTTAGCATGACCTTCAGACTTATTGTGTCCCGTAAGCAAGACATGATTTGCTTCTCATACGTAGCATTCAGAGACCTATTTGAGGTTCCTGCAATATGTGGTCCACCACGAATGGTGAATATAGTTCTTATCGAGATTACTAATGCTACTGAGGTCACTGTTTCGCAAGTCGCACCATATAATCTCTTAAATGACCTTTTTTTATCATGTCCTCAATTGTATCTCTAAGTGCTTTGCACTCCCAAGTATTATGCCCAACTTCATCATGATAAGCACAATACTTGTCTACATTTTTGAACCTATGGGGAGTTTTTATGGGGTTGGGCTTCCCAAAATCCTTCCCGTCCTTCTCCACCATGAAGATCCTTTTTGAAGTATCCCATAGGACACTGTAGTTATCATGGCAACCATTACACTGAGATTGCTCATTTCTGGCCTTCTTTGTGACTTGGTTTTTGGGTCATCTTCTTAACTTTCCTTGCCATTCCTGGCATTATTCCTCTTTTTTCTCAAGTTAGATTTGTTGGCCTCATCTTTGGGCTTAAGGCCAAAGGTTTCCTCCCACTTGATCTCTTTTGTAGCTCACTCATAGAATTCTCCTAGATCCTTTATCAGGGACTTGTATATGCTTTCATATAGCTTCGCATCTTTACAGAGTCTTACTGAGATTGCTGTTAAGATGCTCTCATCTGAGGGATTTTTTTATGTTAGTGATCTTATGTCTAAACCAGGTAATGTAGTCCTTTAGTGATTCTTTCTTTTGCTCAAAGACTGTTGTGAGGTGGGAAGGTGGTGTGAACTACCTCCTTAGTGCCCTGTATTGATTAATGAATCTCCTCTGGCATTCTTCCTAACTATCAATGTTGTGATCTTCGAGATTCTTGAACCATTTTTGAGGTAAGCCATCTAGTGTAATTGGAAAAACACAACACTTGACCAAAGGATTGGTCGTCTAATGATCCATCTGTATGTTGAATGCATCCAAGTAGTCATATGGGTCATTATCCCTGATGTATAGCGGGATAGTGGGAACTTTGAACTTATACAGAAGAGGCTCTTTCTTAGTCTCTCGATTGATTAGTGTCTTACCATCATAATGATATCAGTGGTCTTGAGTCTGATGACATTATTCCAATTGCTTTACCCTTTGAAGTAGCTCCTCTACCATTTGATCTTGAGTCTCAGATCGACAATTAAGAGATGGTCAGCTCCTCTATTCATGGTGGTCTGAAGTTTTATGCTTCTTCTACTTGTGGCCCAGTAAGTTTTGATCTGAGGCATGTCTCCTATTGGTCCTTTTTGATCCTTCAACTTGATGCGAACCTCCACATTGCTGATGGTCTTCTTCATCTTCCTCATGAACTCGATAGACCTTCAACCTTGGCCATGAGTTGGTAGAGTGAGCTGAATGAGTATGCCGACATTCTTCTCTGGTTGGCCCATCTTCCTAACCTCCTTCCTATAATGATTGGAGAGCTTCTTTCTGTGCAACACCCTAACTTGCTCTTGTGAGCTCTAGGCTCATGTCTGAGTTAATGCCCTAATTGCCTCAGCTAACTCTTTACCATTTCTCTAACACTTTGTGATGCTGATGCTGATGCCATGCTTGTATTCCATCAATGATATCAAGTTGCTGTGAGGCTGCTAGTGGTATGTTAATGGCAATACCTGTGGCGAGGACAGCGAAAGTACCTACATGGAGAACTAGATCCTCTTGATGTTCCGTATGAACATTTGGTTAGCTAATTATAGCATCTGAACTTCTGGTGGTTCTTCCTCTAGCCATCAGAAAATATGGTGAATGCAGTTTAGGGCCTTCCTTCTAGCACCAAAATGTTAACTATAAAATTTAGTCAACCCAGTTCTGAACCCCAAACCATAGATTTGAATACAAAAGGAGACAGATAAAGAGAAAGGAAGAAGAAGAAGAACAATGAGACATCAGAAGTTTTTAACGTGGTTCGGCTAAAGTCAGTTTCACCCCTACATCCACAGCTTTTATGACTTTTTGCAAATTATATTATATTTGATGATTGCATATTGTGTTGTATGTTCATGTACAATGATTTCATCCCTTTTTATAATAGTTGGGGGTTATAGTTTGGGTATAAATCTATAACAAGTAAGTATCATGACTTGATTAGGATTACATAGTAGATCAAGATAGATGGCTATAATAGACTCCATCTAGAATAGGAGACTGGACAGACTTTGTTAGTGGTTAAGGACTCTTTCTATGAGCTACCAACTAGGCCTTGCTCTTGTGACCTGAGGTTGCTACTTGACCTGTATTAACCAGCGATCTTGGCTTGCATTTACAAACCTCATGTCTTGGTTTGATGGCCTTATTCCAGATGAGTTGGGCCTTTGTTAGCTAAGTCTGTCCATTGGGCTTTTACCAGCTTGTTTATCCAGTATCAAAAATTACCCAGAATAAGGTCTTTCATGGTTTCTTCTTCTACCTTGGACTAGTTGATATATATAGCATAATCCATGAATTCAACAACCACAAGCTTTACATTCTTTTCTTCGAAATAGTTATGGCATTCAAAAATCAATTCCAAATTTTTTTCCCACTCCAAATAAGCTTCTAGATCATTTTTCCCATAGAATGGAGGAATTTGCATCTTTATGTTGTGGAGACTAGAATCAACTCTTTCTCTTCATGGCCTCTCATTTCTTCTTCCTACATTTCTTCTATCACAACTCCTCTCACCCTTTTCAATTTCATAAAAGGAAGTGGATTGCTTTTCATTATCCTCACCTCTCCATTCACCCTTATTACTATCGTGATGATGACTTTGTCTTCTATCTCTTCTCTCATGTGCATTTCTTCTATTTTCAACTCTTTTAAGTCTCTCACCAACCTCATCAAGCTTCACATTCACCCTTTCAAATTGTTGTTGCATAGCTCTCCAGGTGAACATGATCTCATTGTTTTAAGAACTACTACCATCCGCCATCTTAAATAAGTCACAACTTGCAAGAAAAGTAGAAACAAATACGGTCTTCACGAATACTTTCCTCACTTGTGTTTGAAACACTCCACTAGTGTTTGCTCTCTAGATTTAGGCTTTTACCCTTTAATGAGCTCACACGCACTTCCCTTTTTCTTTTCCACACTTATCTTCTTTCTTTGAGGCTCTTTAAGGACTAAAGAGACAAGATCTTTGAGTTTTCAAAATGTGGTAGCCAATATCACACAACAATCTAATAATTCCAAACTGGCATGAACCAACAATTACAAGGAGCAAGGAAACAACAAAGGAAGTCAAAAATTGGATAGCATACAAAGAATCAAAAGTTTCAACTAAAATTTTCTGGTTGACAAAAAAATGTCACAAAAAATTAAATGATCAAGAAAATGAATTCTAAACTAGACTTTCTAAGCTACAAAAATGATTATGCATCCAAACAAACACATTCAAGTTGAACACAATGGAAATTGATTCACAAGTATTGAATGGAGCTCAAACTTGCAAAAGAATATTTTTTGTTTCCAAATATTCATGGCAGCACTTATTTTTCTTTCTTTTCTACTTTCCCTTTTTCTCTTGTTCTTTCATACTTTATTTCTTTTCAACTTTTGTATCTTTCACACTTTGCTTCTTTCAAATTTTCTTTCACTTGTCTTTTATCACAATTTTTTTTGTTTTGCTTTTGTTTTTCCACTAATATTTCCTCTCAGTCTTTTGGGTTTCTTATCACAAAAACTTGTTGTCCAAAATTTTTTAGCATTTGGAACAGCAAATTGAGTAGCCAAACAATCAATTTTAATCAACCATGATTGGATTAAACCAATTTCCCATAGGTATACTCAATAGGAAGATGTTTTTGGCATAAAACACAATCAATTTCAAGCTTGGACAGTAGCAAAATTTTAGGGAAAATGCAATAGAAATTTTGGCCAAAGCAAGGGAAATTTGGATAGCAATTAAACCAAAAAAGGGGACTGTAATTTTCATACAAAAAGTTGATGAAATTATGAGGAAAGTGGCACCAAACAGCACCAAATCAAAGTGCAAACTCGGACCAACTAACAAACACTTGATGTGAAACAAATCAAGAAGCAAAAAATTCTGTAGAATTTCAGCAGAATGTCATGCAAGATAGCAACCAAAAATTAGCAAAGAATGAACAATTGAGCAAAAAACTTTAAATCAAACGAACCTATGATCAAACACTTGGTGGACAAGCTAAGACACAAAAAATTTTCTATAGAAATGATGCTAAACAGGAAGCAAAATTAAAGCCAAAAAAAGGGATAGCAACAGGTAGAATCAATGCAACAAAATGAAGCAAAATTGGACACAATTTAGCAAGGTAGACAACAATGTAATTGATGCAGAAATAGGGCAAAATAACAAAAAAAATGTACAAGAAAATTAGCAAAGAATCAGCAAAAGAACAAGAAATTAAACTTGAAATTTAGAGAGCCAAATCTCTTATACCAAATTGATGTGATCACCACAAGAGATGCCCATGGACCTTTCCAAATTCAGCAACAAAGATGAAAGAAAAAGAAGGATATTCATGCCACACTCTGGAATAGAGAAGAAGGGGAGTGATAAGTGATAGATTTGACACCACAAAGAGGAAACTCTTTGATAAGTCTCAATTTCTAGCAAGAACCCTAAGAGAGAAAACTCTTAAGAAGAAGATGACTTTTCAATTCATAAAATTGTGTAATATGAATTTTAAAGGACACAAGCCTTCCCAAATAGTTATCACTAAACAAAAATAGGCTAGAAACATAAGGCAAATAAGAGCAACAAAATACTAAACAATTCAACCAAAAATAAAAAGCCTAAATTATTACAAAAATTCTAAAAAACAAGCCACAAAAATGGACCAAATCAGCCCTACAAGTGATATCCCAAAATAACTCCAAATAGCCCCAATAAATGACACAAAAACAACCCTTCTGTGACACCAACTTGCTTCCATATTGGATGCTCCATGTTGCTTAGGTGGCTTCATTTGATGGCATGGTTTCAATGCAAATGACACTTGACTTTGCCAAGCCACCCTCTTCATGTTTGCTCCAAATGTGTTGATATAAGCCTTAGAGAGCCTCCCTAATCCTTCCAGCCTTAGTCCTTGTGATAGGTCTATCTGGAATGTGCAAAGGCGCTTAGTGATTTCTTGAATGGTCCCTTGGGTTTCAATTGCTAATTAAACAATTTATCTCGATAGTAAATCCATTATAATGAACAATGAAAAATCAATTAAGGGGCCCTAATTAATCAATCATCCAAGGCAATTATTAGCATTAAAACAAAGAATCAAGAGAATAAAATTAGGAACAAATTAACAATAGATGCAAGTCTCACAATCAAAAAGAGAATTGATGCAAAATTTCCCTTAGATTGAATAAGAAGTTTATCTATACATTAAAATAAAAGAGAAGAGAAGACTAAAAAAGGGCTCGAGTTCTTGCCCTAGTCAAACTCCTCCTCATCACAAAAGTAGAGAAAATGAAAATGAATTTAAATATTTATTACAATTAGGCTTAGCTGAGCTTTTATATGAGCTCACTATGCTACCTCTATTTGGGCTACTGATTAGGGCTTGAAGGAGGCACAATTGGATGTGGGTCCCTTTATAGGAATTATAGCATAATCTCTTAATAGTACAATGGCCTTAACCTTGCTCGAAATTTTTATTCCTAGCACAACTTGTGGGCTAAAAATGGAGAGGGTTTTGCAGAGCAATCCAACCTATAACAAAATTTGTCACTTAGATCCATAGCCTTCAAACTTAATAAAAACGATATAGTTTCACCTCAAGCCCTTCATTAAAGTTGCGGGGTTGGATCTTAGCTATTCTATAGGCTTAGATTTACACTAAATTAAGGGTTAAAACTCCAATTGTGATTAAAATATCAAAACTAGTTCTAGGGCAGCAAGTTAGCACTCTTTTTCAGTTTCTAGGCTTAATTTGACCTCCAAAATGACTGAACTATTCTTTACAGTCTGTATAAAATTTGTAGATCATCCTCTCAGCTTTCTAAAGACATAAGAATCACCCAAAACTAAAGTGCAAAACTCAAGACACACCTAAAAACCTAAAATAGTGCCAAATTACTAAATTAATCCAATTAAGCATAAAAACTAACCAAATCACAAAACTAATCACAAGTATCCAATTAAGCACATAAACGTGACAAAAAACTAAGTATAGAAAGGATATAAAATGTGTAAAAATTGTGCTCACCATCCATCCATCACCTCTACCTCATGTTTAAGTCCTTCTAGTCGAAAGGTGTACTTTAATCTCTTGTGGTTTGTATAAATTTCGTAGGTTGCTCTATATAAGTAGTGTCTCCATATTTTTAATGCAAATATGACTATTACCATTTTTAGATCATGCATGGGGTAACTTACCTCATGCTTCTTCATTCATCATGAGGTGTAGGCAATAACTCATCCATGTTGCATCAATACATATCCTAAGTTGATCAGGAAGTGTCACAATACACTGTGTATCCTCCGTTCTTGGGGGTAAAGCTAGTATGGAAGTTAATGTTGAGCATCTCTTTAACTGCTAGAAGCTTCCTTTACACTCGTCACTCCACACAAAATTTTCCCCCTTGTGCATCAACTTAGTAAATGGTTTCACGATTTTTGAAAAATTTTCATAAAATAGCTATAATATCCAGCCAAACTGAGGAAACTTTGAATCTCTGTTCATTGAAGGTCTTGGCCATTTGGCTATTAATTCTACTTTCAATAGCTCCACCTTAATTCCTTCTTACAAGACCATATGTCCTAAGAAATGGACACTCATCATCCAAAATTCAATTTCGAGAATTTAGCATACAACTAGTGCTCTCGCAAGGTTTGTAGTGTGATTCACAAATGTTATGCATGGTCCTCTTCACTTTTATAGTACATGAGCATATTCTTAATGCAAACGATCACAAATTTGTCCAAGAAGGGCTTGAAAACTCAATTCATCAAGTCCTTAAAAGTTGTTGGGGCATTTGTCAACCTAAACAACATCACTAGAAATTCATAGTGGCTATAGTGTATTCAAAATGTAGTCTTTAGGACATCCTCCTTACAGATCTTCAGTTGTGATAACTGGAATGAAGGTCAATTTTTTAGAAGTATTAGACTACTTGCAGCTGATCAAGTAAATTCTAGATTCAAGGTAATAGATATCTATTCTTAATTGTTACCTTATTTAGTTGCTAGTAGTCAATACATAACTGAAAAGATCTATCCTTCTTCTTAACAAACAATACCAAGGCTCCCCATTATGAAGTACTAGGTTGTATAAAGCCCATGTCAATTAGATCCTATAACTACTCTTTCAACTCCTTAGGTGCCATTCAATATAGGGGATGGATATTGATTTAATGCTTCGTAGTAAGTCGATAATGAATTCAATTTCTCATTTAGGGGGTAATCTGGGTAATTATTTAGGGAAAACATCTAAAAATTTGCTTACAACTAGTACTTTTCTAATTTCGACACCTTTAGCTTCCATGTCATTTATCATAGTTATCTAGGCTACATACCCCATCCTTATCAATTTTTGAGCCTCGGTGTAGGAGACAAAATTGGGCACAACCACCAATCGTTTGCCTCAAAAGACGTATGTCATTCCGTCCATTGGTCGGTAAGTCCTGGTTTGTGGTAGCAGTCTACACAAGCATGATTTTTAGGTAGCCAATCCATTCCCAGTATAACATCATAATCAACCATATCTAATATTACTAGGTCTATTAATGTAGGCCAATTGTAAATCCTAACTTCACACTAATTCACCCCATGAGTGACCAATAACATATCTCCTACAGATGCAGTAACCATTAGTGCTGGTTCTAGACTTGTCTTAGGTTTAGTTAGTCTTATAGTTAAAGTCTTAGATAAAAATAAATATGTAGCACCTAGATCAAACAATACTTAAGGAAGAAGGTTCCCAATTATCAAAGTACCTATCACAATAGCATTTGAAGCTTAAGCCTCCTAATGTGCCAACACATAAGCCTTGGCTTAAGATCCAATAGCCTCTCATACTTAATTATCCTTTCCAACTCTACGACCAAGTACTAACAAAGATTTGACAAAAGTTATGTTCTAAGTAGTTAGTGTACTTGGCATGGCTATGGCACTCTTGAATGGCATTATTGAACAATCTCATGTCTTGTGACCTGTTATGGGTGAAATTTGGTCTCACAAAGCAGATCAGTAGAGGCTTAATAGAAACTAAGTCCGAGCAAAAGAGGTCTTGTTCGCTAAGGTTACTTGGAAGGTGTGATAACAAAATATTTCACTCATTTAATTGTCCTCTCACTAAGCTTTTTAAGGTCTAAAATGACTTACTTTCAGTTGGGTTATTATATATTTATAGTGTGGTGCCAATTGGAATCATTATGGAAAATTCTGTAGAATTTGGCTTTGTTAAGCAGTTTCTATATCTTAGTTATAACTTAAGCAAAACTTGTCTAATTAATGTGATTCTTATCTTGTAGGAAAACTAATACATAGCTATACAAACTTCATGTAAACTTCCAAGGCTGAATCTCACAATTGGTTATCTGAATTTGGAGTTGAAACCAAAACCAGAATGCTACCTTAGCCTGTCTCGAGCAGCCAAACCTCTGAGTATTCATTAGGCCATATCTAGAGCTACACAAGTCCAAATGAGGTCAAACTAAGCCCAAATGGAAGCTAAGACACAATGCTACAACTTTCATGCAGACTTCCAGATTTGGATCCATCAATTTGGGCATGCAAATGGAGCTGTAAATCAAAGACAAAATGCTGATGAATTGGGCCCCTATAGAATTGGATTTTTAGGCCCCAATTGGCATGCAAATTGAGCCCAATGATCCATCCTTGCACCAGCTCACACTCAACTAACTGGAAGCCAGTAAGTTAGAAGAAAACTAGAAGATGCAGTCTACATTAGCACACTACATGCAAGAAGAGTGGCAGCAAGCAATCAGACTACACCAGCAATCATTGCCTACTCACCAACCATACAACTAGCTTCTCTTTTCTCAGGCAAAGTCATTTTAGTTGAGAGTTTTTTTTAGTAAATGGAGAGTTCAGTTTTGAGGAGTTCTAGAGAGTAATGTAGCATGTTTTTCTTTTCTTTTCTTTGTAGTTTTCTACCTTCCATGAAAGGCTAAGTTTGTAATCAGTCCAAGGGATTAACAACTTGAAGATTAATGCTAAGATTTTGGTTTCACCGTACATTCATTTGTTTGTCAATTCTTTTCCTTTCCTCTCTATTTTTACTGAGTTTTCTAAATTGAATGGCTTCATTTGGTTTGGATGTCTATATGGTTATTGCTTAATAATCACTTTAGAAGAGAATGGCAGAAACCAAGCAATGTATTAAGCTTTTGGTGGATTGTTTGCTGGCTGAGTTTTGCTTAAGACTTATTAATCATTTCAAGGCTTCTTGTTATAATTTTGAGCCAGAAAATATGATTAACAATTGGATGAATATTTAGTGATCAAGGAAGCATCAATCTCAAGCTTAGTTTATTCCCTTGGGCTGGTTGTTTGTTTATTTCTATTTTCATTTTTGCATTATAGGTAGCTGTTAGTATAGTTATTGCCAACCCCCCCTTATTTCTACCTCCTAATCTAGTTGAAATCATCCAAATGATCCAAGGGCTATACCCGGTGTTGCCTATACTATAAGTAGTTTAGGTAGCTCGATTTATAAATTTCTAATCTTGATTGGCCTCGACAACTGATTAGAATTTTGACACTGTTACAGGCGATCATTCTGATTTTATCAATTTTATTAGGCTTGTTTTTATGTGCTAACCATCACTAACATTTTGTTTCTATAGTTGTTTCTATTTCTGTTTTTATTTCCCCTATTTTTCCCCTATTTTGGTTTGTTTTTACACTTACAGTAGCATTGCTCCTTGTTGAACTAACCATCTCAGATTAAGCTAAATTTTGGTGGGTTGATAGAAGACATCATGCTAATCAAGGCTTGTTGTTTTTCCATAAGCAACCACTTGGTTTGGCCAAATTCTATCATTTAGACCACTTTTCTAATTTTTTAAGATTTTTTATTTTATTTTTAGGTTCCCCTTAAGTGTAGTTTTCATGCTATAGTGGTCCTATAATTTTTAAAAATGTGTAGATATGTTAATTAGTGTTGTTTTGAGTGATTTTTACCTTTGTTGTTGTGTTATTGTGTTTACAGCTTTCTGTCAACTTTTTCAGCTTGTTTAGTGTAGTGTGTGTGTAGTGTTTCATTATTAGATCTTCTTCCTATAGTCTTTTGGAACTTGATTCTGAGATAGAGAGAAGACTAGATAATCAATCTGGAAAAAAAAATGGTTCTGTTACAAAGGATGGAGCATAAGCTTAATGAGTTAGCCTCCTTGGTGAGACAATGGGCAATACTTGCACAAGGACCTACCCAATTGAGTGGCATTTGTGTTTGTCATTCTCATCCAACAAAGGGTTGTCCTATACTTCAAGAGGGAAATTCTGACCCTCAAGCTTATCCTGCTGCTGTGGCAAGCATTTTTCCTCGCAGACCCCTGTATTAGCAACAATAACCTATATATGACCCCTACTCCAGTATCTATAATCCTGGTTAGAGGGATCATACAAACATCAGATATGGGAACCCTACATACTAATAGCCGTAGCAACCATACCAGCAGCCAGTTGAATAGTAATTGCAATAGCCACCTCTATAACAACAAGAAGATCCAATACTTGCTAAAACTGAGCCAACATTGGAGGATCTTGTGAAACAAATGGCAATCAACAATATTTGGTTTCAGTAGAGGACAGAAGCCATCATTCAGAACCTGGAGACTCAAATTGGACAATTAGCTTCTTCATTAAGTCAGTTGCAACAACAAGGTTCTGACCAACTTCCTTGCTAAACAATTCCAAATCAAGAAAATGTTAATGCCATTACACTTGGGAAGAGTTTACAAGAGCCAATTAACACCCAACCAGTAATGGAGCATCCCATGGAGGAGCATTCTGCTTCTAGCATAGATATACTTGCTGAGAAGTTAGTTAAGAATACTTATGATGATGAGCTGAATGCTGAATTCCCTAATTTACATGATTTGATGATTCCGTCAGTTGCCATTCATGTGATGATTGTGATGGTGCTATGCCATGCACTGTGTATGCTGAAATTGCTAAATTTTTGAAAAATGATGGCTTTGGTATAGATTATGCAACAACACTTGATTATGCAAAAGGTCAATCTGCAGAAGTTGTGTACACCAGCACTTTAATTCCTTCCATAGTGCAACCATCTAGTTTGGAGTTGAAACCTCTCTTTGAACATTCCAAGTATGCATTTTTGGAAGAAGATGAGAAGTTGCCAGTAATCATAGCCAACAACCTTCCTACTGAACAAGAAGAAAAGTTGTTGCAAATTCTGAGAAAATATAAGAAAGGCATTAGGTGGAAGCTCAAGAGAAAATGGTGGAATTCTTCCCCCATCAAATGGTTGCTACCAATAACCATATTTGACCCTGGTGGAAGATGGAGGAGGTTAGCTTGGAAGCAGCCTCATACATCAATTATGCAATTACATAAGGTTGTTTCTTACCCCTCTTTTTTACTTTACTTGTCCTAAATTTTTTGCTAATCATATTTATTTTGGTGCTATAATGAATTTGAGCTTACATTGAGGACATTGTAAAATTTAAGTGTGGGGGAGTTTTGATATTTTGAAATTGTGAAGTTTTGAAATTATGTGTTGTGTTTTGTTATTTTTCATTAGAAGAAAATTCTGCATAAAATTTTTGCTACATTACAAAACATGCAGAACCAAAAACCAAAAAATTCTACAAAATTTTGCAGAAAACTAGAAAATGAAAAAAAAATCAGAAAAAAATAGAATTTTTGTGACTGTTGTTATTTTTCATAGATGATGAGTTTCTTTATGCTTCAAATGAGTTGCAAGTGATTTTTATGGTTGCATAGCATATCTAGATAAATGATCTTGAACTTGATTAGCATTGTGATGAAT
>JANHAO010005969.1:0-21946 GCA_026873985.1 Saraca asoca | reverse complement strand
AGTAATTATGATAGGAAAGAATTTACATTAGTTGTAGAAAAATCATAATTAAGGTGAATCCTAATCCTAGGCTTTTTACATCTGATATCTTCTTTAATTATTACTTTACTTTGCTTTTTCCTTTAATTAATTTGTTCTTTTATTTTCTATTATTCTTTCTTTCTTTTATTTCTTTTATTTCCTCATTATTGATTTAGATAGTAAAATTGTAAAGATTCTAGTAAATGAAATAGCTTCCCTATGGGATCGACCCGTATTTGTCGGTACTAGCTACAACTACGCCGTGCACTTATGGAATTTAAACATACATCAAACCCTGTGCCTCCATCTCTACTCTTCCCTTTGTTTTTTTTTTTTTTTGCCACTTTGTTCTGCTCGAACTGGAAAAAGGCTAAAGGTCCCATAAGAATCCACCCCGTTGGCAAGAGTTTGGACCATTACCAAAATCTGACATCAACATTTTGGCACCGTCTATGGGGATCTTACCTGTTCTGGTTCATCTCCTACTACAATGGCCAAGGGAAGAGCCACTAGAGCTTCAAATGCGCAACCCCATCCTCCAGATGGTCATATCTTGATGACGGAGTCATCTACTGCTCCTGTTATCAGAATAGCTACTGGTGTCCCTGTTGCCAATAGCGCCAACAGACCGCAAGCCTGGTTCAGCGTTACGAGAAACTTGAGCACATGGTGGGAGAGCTGGCTAAGACAGTCATAGTGTTGGTTCAAGCGCAAGCCCAGAATGTGCAAAGGTGGGTTGAGACCACCATGCCTAAGATTGTGTGTTCCGGTTAGGTTCACCAGGAGCAGACTTTGCATCGCCATCCATATGGTCAGACCATTGAACTAAGCTGCTAGGTCTTTAGCTGAAGACTGGAAGGGTTGGACGTTTTGGTAGAAGACCTCCTTTAGAGGGTCAAGCACCTTGAAAAGCACCTTCAGAGTCAAAATGACCAAGGTTACTACGGGGAACAAACTCCCTTCTCTTGGGAAATCATGGAGGAACCCCTCCCTTGCAAGCTCAAAGTTCCAACCATTCTGCTATATGACAGAGACAGCAAACCACACAACCACCTAGACCTGTTCAACATCCAGAAGAATTTGCAAGCTTGTAACCCCTTAGTCAGGTGTCGCGTGTTCCCTGCTACTTTGGGCGAAGTTTCTCGAGTGTGGTTTAGGAACCTCCCATCTCGTAGCATTAGCAGTTAGGAGGAATGCCAAGAAAAGTTTGTTAAATAGTACTGGGTGTTGCAAAAGTACCTCACACCCCCGTGCCATCTTGCTACAGTCTTCTAAGGTAAGCATGAGACACTAAAAGACTACATCACTCGTTTCAAGCGCGAGATCAATAATGTCAAGAAGCCCTTGGAAGAAGCTATTATGACTGCTATCTCGATGGACTTTGTCGAGATGGAAAACTCTTCAAGAGTCTATATAAGTCCCTGATTGGCAACCTAGGTGAATTCTACGAGCAGGCCAAGAAATAGATTAGATGGGACAAAACTTTCAATCCACAAAAGTCCAAGTCGAATGGCTCAACTCAAAGCAAAAAGAGGGGTAACCGTGGGAACAGGAATGACAACCCTGAGTGCCAGCTCACTAAGAAGAGCAAGGATGAGTGACCCCCATTTCCAGGTCGTCACAATACCTACAACACCTTGTCAGATGCTCAAGACAAGATCTTTACAATGGAAAGGGATAAAGAGGACTTCGAAAAGCCTCCACCCTTGAGGACTCCCAGCAAGTCCAGACTCAACTAAGGGAGATTCTATGCATACCACAACAAGTTTGGGCATGTCACCTCAGAGTGCTGGGTGCTGAGAGATGCCATAGAGGATCTCATCAAAAGAGGTCATTTGCATGACTACATTGTGCAGCCTTCCAGGCAACAGCTTGGACCATCCCGATGAGATACCGAGCAAGAGCAATCTCCTACTATCAGGACGATCTTTTAAACTCTTGTACTCATTTGTAAATTGTATAAACATTTTGAATATGACTACTAATATTGAGTTTTCTTCTAACAGGTGATTTGCATAACTGGCACCCTTTTATTTAGGCACAAGATCGCCCCGATCATAAGATCGGTCACCCTTTTATTTGGGCACAAGGTTGCCCCGACCACAAGATTGGTCACCATTTTTATTTGGGCACAAGATTACCCTGACCACAAGATCGATCACCCTTTTATTTGGGCACAAGATCTCCCTGACCACAAAATCAGTCACTTGTTAATTTCATAACTCTCATGCAAACTCAATTAAGTCGTAGCTCTCATGCAAACGTATCTATTTGGCCATAAGATCGGCCTAAGCACGAGATTGCTCACTTGTTAATTTCGTAGCTCTCATGTGAACTCAATTGTTTTATAGCTTTCATGCAAACTTATTTTATTATTTAATGATTTCCACACTAATTTGTCTATTTATTTGGCCACAGGATTGGCCCAAGCACGAGATCGCTCCAATTCATAACTCATGCTATCTTCTAATTATACGCAGGTCGCATAGATTGAAAAAAAAATGCTTATGCAAGTAACAAAAATAGCAAATAGAAAACTACGAAAAGAAGCTGAAACTTTATTTACTAAAAGATCTCAACGAGGCAGATGTATATCAGAAAGCTTTGGATACAAGCTAATTTAAATACAAAAGGGAAAATCTATGACTAAGGAAAGAGACCGGCCACATAGGGTCATACTCCGCTGAATGGAGCTCATGCACCACTAAGACCCTTAAATTTCTTCTTCATATGCACAATTAGTGGTAGCACTGTAGCTCCTTATTTCCTTCAACCACCTACTCCTCATGAAGGAAGCTAATCAGGAAGCCCCAGGAGTTTGGCCGACCAAACAATCACCTCACGGTGGAGCCAAGAGGAAGCAGTCTGAGATCCATATGAGATCTCTCCATGTTAGTGGAGAAGTCAAATCTTCTTAACTCTCTATGAAGTAGACCATACATGCCTCTGTGGGAGGATAGAATGTCAAAAATGGTGGAGGTTTATCAGAAAACTCCATGGTTTGCTCAGTGCAATGACAAAGGGATTGCCTTTCCCTTATATAGAGCTAGGGCCGGCTAACATGGTCTAGAGCAGATGAAACGGTAGTCTTGGGAAAAGGCTGACGGTTCAAAAATCAAAGAGTTTCAACTCCTAGCCTGCGAAGCAAGTTAAGAGTTGGGGGGCTTATGTTATATATGAAAATTAATTCGACCTGAAAAGACCTATGAGCAATTCGAGAGTGGTGAAGGGACTAGCTCGAAGAGCACCCAGATCACCTCATCATCAGGTCACATTGTGAAGCAACCTCCCCAACTTGAGCTCGTGCACGAGAGAGCGAGCTCAACCTCTCCATTTCGAAGAACGGGCATGCCCATAGACTAAACGACCTGGCTAGTAAAGTGTGACCGGTGACCTGAGAGCTCGCCAAACAGAAGGCTAAGCTATACCCTACCTTAATGGTCAGATGGGGCCCGCATGCATAAGATAATCTGTGGTAGCCAAAAGAGGAGATTTAATCTATATTTTCTATCTTGTACAATAAATGTTGATGCAACATACTTACTACATATGTAATTACTATTGTAACCTCCTCTCCTCTATAAATATGAGGGAGGAGCCTTCTGTAAAAAAAGAGAGAGGAATCCGAGAACATAGGCAAGAACTTTGCTGGAGTGAAAAGAGAAAGTTTGAGTGTTGTAACTTTGCAAAAACACCATCACAATAACATGCTACCGTGGATGTAGGGTCCGATGATATCTAGATTTGGCTGAACCACATTAAACCCTGTGCCTCCATCTTTGCTCTTCCCTTAGTTTTTTTTTGTTTATTTTGCTACTTTATTTTGCTCGAACCAGAAAAAGGCTAGAGGTCCCATAAGAATCCACCCTGTTGGCTGGTGTTTGGACCATTATCAAAATCTGACATCAACAGATTATAAATTATAATCAAGATTTGTGTTCACTCTTAATGGAGTTACAATATGTTGGAAAAGTTTCAAGTAATATACCATAGTAGATTCTACAACCGAATTCCTTATTGCTTTAGAAGCAACATAGGAAGCTATTTGGATAAAGAAGTTCTTCACAAAACTAAGGGTATTTCCTAACATTGTTATTGTAATAAGAATGGAGCCATAGCACAAGTTAAGGAACCGAGGTCTTATCAAAGATCCAAACATGTCATAAGATGTTACCATTTCATCAAAGAAATTATAAAGTGTAATGAAATAAGAATGAATGGATTCCTACAAATAACAATGTAGTTGAACCCCTTACTAAGTAGCTATCCTAGCAGAAGCTTGATTGTCATTTAGAAAGAATTAGGATTAGATACAAGGGTGAATGACTCTTAGTCAAGTGGGAGATTGGTAGTATAGATGCCTTAGAGATAATTAGCTATAATGGCACGGGGTACTATATATCTTAGCATATATAATAAACATAATGTTTTTGCCTCTTTATCAATTTAGTTTTAAATATATATGTTTTGATATATGCATACTATATTGGATAAAGTTCTTGAAATATAATTACATATAAATAAATTACAATTGGGATTGTAATTATGAGATAATTTATACATATAGTTATATTTCTAAAGATCCCAAGTTGTTGAATAATTGAGAAAAATATGATATTGATTACTTATGAGTAAACCAAGATATATCATGTCACATTCTTCTGGACGAATGTAGTGATCTCATACACTATTTGACATGTTGATAAATGGACAAACATATAGGTCTATGTTTTGGAACATATGAATAGCTTGACTCGCCATGAGAATCTACATGAAATGTCACCATGTGTCAATAAACTTCTCATGTGAAAAGTGGTGTAAGTGATCTTTATACTTAAGATCAACACAATATCTTATATATGAAATCATATACTTTGATTTTATTCTAGGCTTGCAAAATTAAAGAGTAAATATGAATAATTTTGGGTGCACCATAAAATACATAAAGATAATGATTGATCAAGAAAGAATTCATCCTCCTTGATAATTCAAAAGATGTTTTGATACTCGTGCTATGATCAAAATCATAGGCCTATGTATTGATGATACATAAAAGGAGTTTTATGTATAATCAATTAATGATATATACAAGAAGTTTTATGTATGAACGATTGTGAGATAGTTATAGTCAAACATATACCTATGATTAGACATTCAAATTAGGGTTAACACTTGAACCATACCCTAAATCCAATTTGAATATCAAGATATGAATGGGTTGAATCATACACTAACATTTTATCATGAAAGGTTTTAATTTTCACAAATTTATTCAAGAAATTTGGTTGGTCATGAAGTTTTGCTAGAAGCCAATCATTATCTATGAATTTATTTAAGCAATTTAGGGAAATTGTATTTGAATTTAAAAGAGTTTCTAATTCAATTGAGCTTATAGAAGCTTGTAAATAAATTCATTGCTAACATACATGAAAACCTAATCGGTCACACATAATAGAATCTCTTTGATATCAAAGGGAAAGTCAGAATGCAAAATGTTGTGAATTCAAGAGTTGAATTAGTGAACATCTTGGAAATTTAAATTGATTAATTAAGTTTTCTAATGAGATTAGAAATATTAATTAATAAATGATTTAATAATTTTAATAAAGATTACAGTTATTAAATAGCAGTTAATTTCCAATGCTAATATTCAAATGTTATGGAGCATTCATATTAATGCTGGAGGAGATCATAAGTAGATCAATGGTTCCTTACTTAAAAAATTGTTTTAATAAACTAAAACAACTTGAGAATGATTGCAAAAGAGAGTTTATGAGCTTGGACTTAAAGAAAAGTGTTTAGGCTTATTTGACATAAAAGGGGAGCATAAAGTTAATGAGTTTGGACTTATTATGACTTAGCTAAGGAGTATAGACTCCTTGGGCCAAGAAGGATGAACTAGTTGTGCAACCCATCTACTTGATGAGTCGATGGCATAAGCAAAGGGAAACCCTAGCTTGTGTGTTACTTATGCTTGTTTCCAACTCTAATGCTCTAATCTCTTCTATTTAAAGGAGTGAGATGCCAACCCCAACACACATGACACACACGTGTGTAATGACACACCAGTTCAACCCCACCACTTGTATTATGTGCCAAATCTCTCTATGTGATCTCACTTCTCATCTCCTCTAAACCTTACCTTAGTGAATTTGTGATTCCCTAGAGAGCTAACACCTCTTAAGTTGAGTGGTTGATTTTCCTACTCTACTTGTTGCATGAACTTGGTGGAGGATTTGAATCAAATTGGTTCGTGTGGATCATCTTTGGTATTAGAGATTAAATTTGAAAGAATTGCTTAAAGACAATCTAGAGGACTTGATCATACTACTTGTTCTCAAAATTTCTTAGAGATCAAACCTAGTTTTGAAGATCAAGGATTCTAAGAACAACTCTCGAGAAAGCATAATTTAAGTTGTTATTTATTATTTATTTGAATTATATGTCACTTTATGAATTAGGGTTTAGGGTTTAGAAAAAAAAAATTAAAATTCCATTGTCCATACTTGATACCTTTCATATAATTTTCCCAACAAATGAATCAGATAAGCATCAAAGCATCAAAATTCCTTGCATGGTTTGAGGCCAACCAAAAATATAAAGAAGCTCAAGGTCTTACATATGTAGAGTTTTTGGGGACTTTTATTTAGAAGGATAAGTCACCAAAGTCAAACCTGAGGAAACGTGGATTTGTAATTGGTAGGCTATTCAATGTACATCTCAGCACTCAAGGCAAGTACTACTTTAGAATTTTGTTGAATCGTGCAAAGTCAACTAAAGGTTTTTGAAGACAATTTGAAAGAGGGTGGCACCATAATTCATAAAAATGTGAGGGATGCATGTTATGCAATAGGGTTGCTTGATGATGACAAGGAGTATGTTGATGGTATAAAAGAGGCAATTTTGTGGGGAGATTATAATTACTTAAGACGTTTGTTTATGACATTATTATTGTCTAAATGTTTATCAAGAAGAGTAGGTGTGAAAAGAAACATGGCAAATTTTATCTAATGCTATCTTGCATAGACAAAGATAGATTTTGTAAGATGGTGGTAAGTTGTTTAGTTTATTACAGTTTTTGTATCATATTGTTTTGTTTACTATTTGTTATATGTGAAAATCAACTCATCCTGAATGAGCCTGCGAGCAGCCCGAGAGTGGCAAAAGCACCAGCCTGAAGGATATTCGAATTGCTCTGCTTTCATTTCATGTCGCTAGGTGACCTCAACTCGAGCTTGTGCCTGACAAAGTGAGCTCGACCTTGTCATCCAAGAGGCTCCCAGATCGAAAGGTTCAGCATGAGAGGTATGGTCAGTGACCTGAGAGCTCACTAAGCTAAATACCATAGGAAACCAATTCATTTCATGCCCAACGGATACTTGGGACCCTCCTGTAGAAGACAATCTCAACAGCCGAAAAGGAAGATTTTATGTGTCCATTCTATCTTGTATAATAAATATTGATGTAATAGATTTACTGCACATGAAATTACTATTGTAACCTCATCTCCTCTATAAATATGAGGAAGGAGCCCTCCATAAATGAGGATGATCCTAGATGTAGGCAAAAACTCTGCCAGAGTAGAAAGAAGAGGAAACTCTGTAAAAAAAGAGAGAACTTGAGTGTTGTATCTTTGTAAAAAAAAATACCATCTGAAAAATACATTACCATGGACGTAGGGTCTGATGATATCTAAATTTGGCTGAACCACGTTAAAAACCTTGTGTCTTCTTCTCCACTCTTCCTTTCTCCTTTATGTATTTTGGCTGAATTTATTATATTTGAACCAGTTGAAGGTTAGAGATCCTAAAGAATCCCCCCATTGGACGGAGTTTGGCTCAATACCAAAATCTAACGTTAACATTTTGGAACCATCTATGGGGATCTCACCTGATCCTGGTTCATTTCTTGTCGCGATGGCCAAGGGAAGAGCTACCAAAGCCTCAAATGCACAGCCCCATCCTTTGGATGGTCATGTCTTGACAATGGATTCGTCCACTGCTCCTGTTATCAGAGTAACTATTGGTATCCCTCCGGCCAGCTCAGTGCAACCAGTTCCCACTACTAACTTCACCGACGGACCGCAAACCTAGCTCTAACATCAAGAGAAACTTGAACATATGATGGGAGAGCTGGCTAAAATAGTTGTAATATTAGTGCAAGTACAAGCCCAGAATGTGCAAGGGCAGGCTGAGACCGCCGCTCCCGAGGTTGAATGTTCTGGTGAAACTAATCAGGAGCAGACTTTGTATCGCCATCCACATGGCCAGAACATTGAACTAAACTGCCAAGTCTCTAGCCAGGGACTGGGGGCTTGGATGTTTTGGTAGAAGACCTCCTTCAAAGAGTCAAGCATTTGGACGAGCACCCTCAAGCTCAAAATGACCAAGGTCACTTTAGGGAGCGAACCCCATTCTCTAGAGAGATCATGGAGGAACCCCTCCCGTGCAAGCTCAAAGTCCCAGCTACTCTACTATATGATAGAGATAGTGACCCACACAACCATCTGGACCTATTCAACATCCAGATGGATCTACAAGCTTACAATCCCTTAGTCAGGTGTCATGTCTTCCCTGCTACTCTAGGTGAAGTCCCCCAAATGTGGTTCAGGAGCCTCCCAGCTCACAACATTAGTAGTTGGGAGGAATGCTAAGGAAAGTTCATCAACCAGTACTGAGTGATGAGGAAGTAGCTCACACCCTCGTGTCACCTCGCTACAGTCTTCCAGGGTAAACATGAAATGTTGAAAGACTATATCACCTGCTTCAGGCACGAGATCAATATGTCGAGAGGACTTCATATGAGGGCATCCTAACAGCTATTTCAATGGGACTCCATAGAGACAAAAAGTTGTTCAAGAGTTTGTACAAGTCCCCAGTTAACAACCTAGGCAAGTTTTATGAGAGGGATGCAAAACAAATCAGGTGGGAAGAGGCTTTCGGTCCACAGAAAATCGAAGCGAATAGCTCAGCTCAAAATAAGAAGAGGAGTAATCATGGGAACGGGAATGATAGCCTCGAGTGCCAGCTCGCTAAGAAGGGCAAGGATGAACGACCCCCATTTTCAGGTCATCACAACACCTATAGCATCTTGTCAGATGCTCAGGACAAGATCTTTGCAATGGAAAGGAATAAAAAGGATTTCGGAAAGCCTCCACCCTTAAAGACTCCCAACAAGTCCAGACTCAATTGAGGGAAGTTCTATGCGTACCATAATGAGTTTGGGCATGTCACCTCAGAGGGCTGGGCACTGAGAGAAGCTATCGAGGATCTCATCAAAAGAGGTCATTTGCATGACTACGTTGTGCAACCTTCTAGGCAACGGCTAGGACCATCTCGACAGGACCCTAAGCAAGAGCAATCTCCTACTATCAGGACTATCTTTTAAAACTTTGAACATTTGTAATTTTTGTAAATTATGTAAATATTTTGAATACCACTACTAATTTTAAATTTTCTTTGGACAGGTGATTCGCCTAACTAGCACCCTCTTTATTTGGGCATAAGATCGCCCTAACCACAAGATCGATCACCTTTTATTTGGGCACAAGATCACCCTGACCACAAGATCGGTCACCTTTTATTTGGGCACAAGATCAGTCACCCTTTTATCTGAGCATAAGATCGCTCACTTATTAATTTTATAGCTCTCATGCAAACTCAATTATGTCACAGCTTTCATGCAAACTTGTCTATTTGGCCATGGGATCGACCTGAGCACGAGATTGCTCACTTATTAATTTCGCAGCTCTTATGCAAACTCAATTATGCTGCAACTTTCATGTGAACTTGTCTATTTGGTCATGGGATTAGCTCGAGCACAAGATTCCTCATTACATGAGAACTTGTCTATTTGGCCACGAGATCGGCCTAAGCATGGGATCGCTCACTTATTAATTTCGCAGCTCTCATGCGAACTCAATTATGTCACAGCTTTCATGTGAACTTGTCTGTTTGGCCATGAGATCAGACTGAGCATGGGATCGCTCACTTATTAATTTCACAGCTCTCATGCGAACTCAATTATTTTACAGCTTTCATGCAAACTTATCTTATTATTTTATGATTCCCATACTAACTTGTCTATTTATTTGGCCACAGGATTGACCCGAGTATGAGATCGCTCTAATATGTAACTCATGCTTTCTTCTGATTATGCACAAGTCGCACAGATTATTTAAACCAAAATGTTTATATGATAAACAAAGAAAACAAACAAAAATTACAGAAAGAAGTTAAAGCTTTATTCAATAAAAGACCTCAATGAGGAATATATACATCAGAAAGCCCTGAATACAAGCCAATCAAAATACAAAAGGGAAAAACCTATGACTACAGGGAGACCAGACATGAAGGGTCATATTCTGGCTGACTAGAGCCTATACACCACTAAGGTCTTCAAATTTCCCTTCTAATGCATGATCAGTGGTAGCACTGTAACTCCTTATTTCTCCAGCCTCTAACTCCTCATGAAGGAAACAAATCAGGAAGCGTTTGGAGCTTGGCTGGCCGAACAATTGCCTCACGATGGAGTCAAGAGGACGTAGTCTAAGATCCATATGAGATCCCTCCACATTAGCGAAGAAGCTGAGTCTTCCAAACTCTTTATGCAGCAAACCATACACGCCTCTATGGAAAGCTAGAATGCCAGAATGGTGGTAGTTTGTCAGGAAACTCCATGGTTTGCTCAGTACAAAAACAGAAGGGATTGCCTTTCCCTTATATAGAGACAGACCCAGCTCCATCGAAAAGTCCGGATCCATCTCCCCAACTGCCAACATTTACTGCCTTGAAAATGGCTGAGACTGACTCAACAGCTGCTTAACACGTGCCATAAAAAATATGGCCTTGTGCAAATGAAATGACAGTCTTGGGAGAAAACTTTGATTGATCAAAAATCAAAGAATTTCAACTCCAAGCCCGCAAAGCGAGCTGAGAGTTGGGGCTTATGTTATATGTAAAAATTGGCTCGTCTTAAATGAACCTGCCAGCATCCCGAGAGCGGCAAAAGCACCAACCCAAAGGATATTTATATTACTCTGCTTTCATCTCACATCATGGGGTGACCTTAACTTGAGCTCATGCATGATAGAGCGAGCTCGACCTTGTCATCCGAGAGGCTCCCAGATCGAAAGGTTCGGCGTGTGAGGTCAATTAGTGACTTGAGAGCTCGTTAAGCTAAAGACCATAGGAGACCAAATCATTTCATGCCCAATGGATACTTGGGACCTACCTGCAAAAGACAATCTGTAGCAACTGAAAAAAGAAGATTTTATATGTCCATTTAGTCTTGCACAATAAATATTGATATAATAGATTTTCTGCATATGAAATTACTATTGTAACCTCCTCTCCTCTATAAATATGAGGAAGCAACCCTCTGTAAAGGAGGATGATCCTGGATGCAGGTAGAAACTCTGCCAGAATAGAAATAAGAGGAAACTCCATAAAAAGAGAGAACCTGAGTGTTGTATCTTTGTAAAAAAAAAACATCATCTGAAAAACACGTTATCATGGACGTAGGGTCCGATGACATCCAGATTTGGTCGAACGACGTTAAAAACTTTGTGTCTTCTTCTCCACTTTTCCCTTCTCCTCTGTTTATTTTTGTTGAATTTATTATATTTAAACCAGCCAAAGGTCAGAGATCCTGAAGAATCCCCCCGTTGGCCGAAGTTTGGCTCAATACCAAAATCTGACGTCAGCACTATTTAAACATATTATTTTTTTAACTTACATATAAGATTACAATTGAGTGATTAAGGTATCAAAGATTACACTTTGATTGAGATTGAGATGCTCTTGTGTAATAACAGATTGAGATGCTCTTGTGTAATAACAGATGTAATAACAAAAAGTTAATTTATGATAAGCTTAATTATGACAGAGCATTGGTTGCAAATGAGCATGAAAGATTAGTTCATAGTCTTAATTCTGATTAGATGAATGTAAATCAATCTATGTTGCATGCTATTGAGAGGGATATTGGTTGACTCTTCTTTGTTTATAGATTTGGTGGAATAGAAAAACTTTTTTTTGGAAAACATTATCTATTACTTTAATGTGCAATGATGAGATTGTTTTGAATGTTGCTTTAAGTGTGATCACATCCTTATTACTACTTGGTGGTAGAACTGCACATTCTCACTTTGCAATTACACATTGTAATTCCATTGGTAATAGATGAAGATTCGACTTGCAACATAAAGCAAGGTAGTGCTTTGGCTGAGTTATTAATTAAATCTAAGCTGATAATTGGGATGAGGTTCCTATGACTAATAGGTATTGTTTTAAAGCATAAGACAAGATAATGAGGGATATATTGAGATTTTCAAATCCAAAAGGTTTTGAGCAACCATTTGGAGGAAAGGTCATTGTTTTTAAAAAAGATTTCAGATAGATGCCTCCAATAACTCCTAAAGGTAGTAGGTATGATGTTGTGTTTGCGACCATTAATTCATCTTATTTGTCGAGTCATTGAGTAATAAGGTTGAGCAAAAACATAAGTGTCACATCCCTAATTTAGGAGACATGTGATTGACATGAACCACCGAGGGATAACCGAAGAACTTATGATACATAATTCATAATGCAATGAAAATTCTTTATTTAAATACTTAGACATAAATATTGAATATGTGACCACTTTAAATCTAACTATTTCAAAATAACATGTGACAAAATTATAAAACTAAGAAGAATGTTATTTAAATAAACTCTTCATGCCTTTAAATAATTAGGTCGGCCTGACTAACTTTTAATGTATTACTTTATTCTACCTATATATTAACTATCTTTCCTAGCTCTAGTAAGTAAGATATGGTCCTACTTGATCAAGATTCTCAAAGGTTTATGTATCTAAAAAGAAAACATAACAAGAGAGGGGTGAATACAACCAATAACACTTAATAAAGTGAAATTTTCTACCCTCATTTAGGTTAAAAACCTATTTGGCCATAAAATTAGTATAACATACATATACATACATCATAAAAGATCATTTGAGGAAAAATAGGATTTACCCTTATTATTGAAAAAAAACGTTATCAGCTTTGCATTTTCAAAGATTAGCCATTCCCTATATTCACATAAGATTGTATTGACACCAAGGATCATTGATACGAATAATATTCTCTTATCTTTTCCTATCATGTCCTTTAACTTGTTCTGTAAGACCTTTTTGTAACCTTTGTGCCTTATGCATCTATTCATAATCCCTTGTGGCAAGGTGACTTTAAATCCCATAACTCCTTTATCGTATGGGTGACCACATTCATCTTGCAGTGCATGTAGGTCCTCCAAATGTCTTGTGTCAATTCACAATCACATCCATTCTATATATTTCCATTTTCTAACTATACCTATTTTACCTTTCCATATCTTATGGTAACTACTCAATAGTAATTAATAAGTTAATTAATTAAATATGGTCGGACAGACCTAATTTCTAGGTACCAATCCTATGCCAAGCTATTAGGTAAGCATTCCCTTTCAACCATACATATAATCACATAAACATACATCTTATAAAATTTTATTTATGAGTCATAAGACATTTATCTAATTCTTCTAGTCTTTCCTAACATACATACAAAAAAAAAATTTTACTATTTTTCAAAATATAACTTTACATATAAAAAGGAAGCTAAGACAATAGAAAATCACACTTACCTTAGTAGGAGAGAAATCTCCTAAACCTAACCTCAGAACCTTTACCCTTATTTTGACCAAAACCTTAACTATCTAAAAATCTCCAACAATCAAAGATGTCACACCCCAATCTATGGAATGTGATAGACGTAGAAGATTTCCATTAGGATACTTTCTACAAGCCTAGCCATGCAAGATGACATACCAAATACACACTTTTACATTAATACATAATCAAATATATACATGCCAATTTCTACCAAAAATCCGATAGAGTTCTCTCTATTTTTCGAACATTTGGCCACAAGGCCTACACAACAACAAAAGGACTACATGTCCTATACAACACCTATATATTAAAATCAAATTCACAATAGCCCAAAAAACAAAAGACCTACCTATTGGGCTTCATCCAGACAAAACACATGTGTATGACCACTATACTAACTACCAATGTTACACCATTTGTATACCTTTAATCTCTGCAAAATGTGATCTACTTAATCAGTGAGTAGATCCTGAACCACGATGGTATGGAAGGACTGTAGGAGTATCTTTTGGTTCTGAAAAACATAGAGAAGAAAAGAGTGAGTTTCATAAAAACTTAGTGAGTAGATAATCCATGAAAAACTAAAATTTTCTTTTACTCCACAAAAATAAAAAAAGTACAACATGTAATGCTATAAAAATAATATTTGTAGCGTAAACAAAGGGAAGTTCAATGCAATTTTACTTCTTCAAAATTTTTCAGTTCTCAAATTGCAAATTATTTCATAACAATTATTTTATCCAAATACTATTAAGATCTAGGGAGTAATTCCTATAGGCAACCAGCATAATAGAGATCTCCATATCCATCTAAACACACCAATCAGATATTCAAATATCATATATTCTCCCCTTTATTTCTCCAATAGAAATTTTAATCAAAAGTGCACTTAAAGGTTTCTAGAAAATTACTAATGGATCTAAGATTTCAAAACAATGATTCAATTAGAAAACATTATGCTACCCTTTATAAGCAAAGATAATAAACATTTCTATTCATATCATGATATCAGAAGTCAAGAGTCCAGAAGTACTATCAATCATTTGAGGTAGCATAATTTTAGAAATATCAAAAATTCCATATCTCAGAAATATGAAATCATGGGTTCTATAAATTGTATTCATCACAAAACACAAAACGATCCCAAGTTCTTTTCATATTTATACATCATATAATAACATGAAATCATCAATTCACAAATGTAAAATTTCATCATGGCAAATTATTTTCATATATACAACATATAATTAAACTTTTGAAACAAGTTAACATAAAAAATATGATTATTTAGAAAACATAATAATCTGGATAACAAAATCATTTCATATTGCAAAATAGGATTTACCAAGAGAGTAGGATTATATACTAACCTCACAAAGGTCAAAGAAGGCATTTGGTCACTAATTCCAATTATGAAGTTGTTCTCTTGCCTTAAAATTTCAACAACTTTAAATTCTAGTTTACAAGAAATTCATGGAATACATGAAATAAATAAAATTATTATAATTCCATATAACAAATAAGGGTGAGTGATCCACTCGCCGTGATCTTCTTCTTTAAAGTTTAAGGCCTTCCAAAAGCCTAATCTAGCACATCCTAATCTAAGCCTAAGTATGAAATCCTTGAAAGTGATTTATAGGCTGCAAAACATTGTCTCCAAATAGGCCAATTTGCCTCAGGTGTACTTAGCCAGAATAATTGGCTTGTGCAAGGCAATAACATAATAGCGTGACTCACACAATGCAATATAGCAGCAATCTATCTAAGAGATGATTCACCCCTCTTCAATGTAGCGGTAGTCATTCAAGGCTCTAAGAGGATGACCCATAAGCAACTAACTAGATCAAGTAGGGCCATCATGGTTGTAGTGATAGGCAGGAGCTAGTTTCTGATGGTGGCTTAAACGGAGGTGGTGGAGCTTAGTAGCAAAGAATGGTGTTACCCAGTTGGTCCCGTTAGCACCCATAACTCTAAAATTTATTAACACTGGTAATGTAGAAGAAAAGATGGTGTTGGCTCACCTACCACCATCGTAGGTATTGACCAAAGCTACAAGTGCATTAGTAGTGGCAACTCAAGCTGCTCCACTCACTTCGATGTCAGATGATTGCACAAGGCAATAGGCTATATGGCTTCATCAGTTGGACCCCACTTTGAACCCTCTGAAATATATTTTCTAATTCCTTATTTTATTTTCTTATCATTTTCCTTTTTAAGGTATTACAAACTCTTCCCCCCAACAAAAGAATTCATCTTTGATTTTTAAAAGCATAACTATATAGGATCCAAACAAAGTATTAGATTATCTACAAAAAAAATAAGGTACCAAAATATACATTGTTTGTCCCTCCTTGTGCTCTCCACCTCTGACAATGGCTCATGAATCATACAAAAATCAACTTCATGAAAGTGAGTCAACTACTTTACAAAATGACAAGTGATAGAAAAGTTCACTTTCTCTCCAGCACTCAAGGAATCATCACCAGAAGATATTTGTAAGTGATATGATTTATACTAGTGGGTTCATTGTCATAAACAACTATCAAACACCTTCAGCTACTCGTGATACAAAGAAGATAAAAGGTGTTGAGCTCATTATCAATTTAGCTTCTGTGTTTTCCAAGATAACACTTGGAAGTGAGGCTGTAATACATTTGACACAAAAATTCTAGCTATATTCTTGTAGTCTCTAAGCATAAAAAGACCTAAGCATTGGTAAACATAATACTAGGGCAAGCCTTTCCTGATCCTTTCCTAAATTCTCAAAATTGAGTCAAAAGAATGAACTCATATACATTACATTCAAGTAACAAACTAAAAGTATTGTTAGGGACCTAGTTAGGACATTTACTTAACTCCAATTTACTATACTCAAAAGTTTTTTACCTACACATCATTACTTATGTCACAACTAGTTAACCATATTAACTCATGAATGCAATACTCATTCATAGCTAGATGAAACCATATTACTACAAGTATACTAGTTTCACACTTGGCATTCTCCTAAAACCAATATTTTCAAACAAAGCTATACTCCCACAATTATACACTCCAATCAAACATATAGTTTTACACATAACACAATTCTTATATGCCTTTGATCTATCTTGACCAACCCAAGATACTATACCTGCATAGTACCTATTATCATCATAAAAGTAGTGATATTTCCCCAAAAATACATAGGCCATCTCTAATACCTATTTCATTTTCAAACACTTATGAACACATGAACAATATCCAAGATTTGTTCAACCACTAATACCTACATACTTTTATACTTACACATATCATATGTGGCATGACTCTAATCTATTCTTATTCACTATTTCAATTAAGATAAAACATAGCATAATATGGATTCAAGCCTATTTCAATCACTAGAACATTGATCATCTTTCAAGGGTGTAGAAAGTGACTGATTTACTCACTTATGTTCAAGGCTAAACCAAAAGAAGTTTCTTTCATGGCCACCAATTTAGATTGATTATCTTTGATTCATCTACTAATACCAAGAAATGATGGTTGTAACTTCTAAGGCAAAACATCACATACTTCCTAGTACAAAGGAGATTAACTAGTAACCAACATTCAATATTTTCACTAAAGTTTAGCCAAACCCAATCTTCCAACCTATAAGCATAAATCTACCCTATTACCTACCTAGAAATTTCTAGCTAACTCAAATCATTCTACCATGTCTACCTAGATAATACCACCTATCTAGCTTTTCATTTGGCATTACAAATTCCTATCTCAATGTACATGTACTCATTATCCTAGATCACTTAAGGAAAATCAAGCATTCCCTAGTCGCTTCACAAGCTATTTCTAAAAACTTATATATATACATGACCCCTCCTTTTCACACTCACAATCCCTAGTTATACCTTTAATACACACAACATCAGCTTTACTATAGTCTCAATTCAATATCACTCTTATGTATCAGCATCAAATACAAAATAGCATATATGCAATTACCATACTGAGTAAGCCATGACCTTGGATTGGTGACCCTTCTTTTCTGAGATAGCATTGTCTTTTGGCTAATAGGGTGCCATAGAGTCCCTATCACAAATCTCCTCGCTTGTATATAATTTGTGATAGCATCTTATAAGACTAATTTATGCTGCTCATTCCAAACCTAACCAGATGTTGCTTCTCCATCTTTGAGAAAATAAACATTGCATATCATTGTCAACTCTTTTAGCTTATCATCAAGCAACTTTCTTTTAACTTGAAGAAGATCCTTTTCTTTAACCTTCTGAATAAAAAGTCATTGGGCATCCTTAAACTTATGGAAGGATTTGTTTTCTAATCACTTTACCCTTACAAACTAATGAAAAGAATATATCACTTTATTCCTTTCTAAGATAGGGCTATTTGATACTAGAGCTTTATTCATGGAAATGTTACAGACATGTTTCCTAAAGGATATACAGTTACTGATGTGCATAGTGGTCATGTGCCTAGCCCTTTTTAGTACAGCTTCTAAGGTTTCAAATACTTCGCATTTATGCCTTGAGGCAACATCCTCTAGAGATGCTTTTGGATCATCTTGGATACCCAATTCCTTAGTCACCTAGAGTATCTTGTGTAATATTGGTGCAAATTTTCCTTCAATAACATTTTCACCCATGTTTCCTACATTATCATCCTTCGAATTCTCCAAAAGATTAAGACAATGTTCCTTCTCGTACATTGCTATAAAGGGAATATCATATTTCTTCACATGATATAATTCCAAAAACTTGAGAATATCTTCCCTTTTTATTGCATTAAGTAGCTCAGAAGATCTATCCTTCCCTCCCTTTGCACTAGTTAATGGATATATGTTTGTTACAAGTTAACTAAATATCCTAAATGTTTCTTCCTCTGTACTCATCATAACAAGTTGGAAAGATCCCACAATTTCCTCAAAAATCTACGTCCCCTTAGGTATGTTTATACCATCTACATCATTGCCCTGCCTACTTGAATATACACTCATTAGCATACATGATTCATGGTCCTTGTGCGGTTGGGCCATCTAATCAAAATCATATTTGGCTCCTTTTAACATTGATGAAGAATGTGTGGGTCTACTACACTTTCCTTACCTCAGATAGTCTTTCTTTTGGTCTACCAAAAGAGAACCACTCTTACAATAACCCTTCCCAGCATTATGACTGTCATCAATATCACCTTCCTATTATCTAGCAGGAGGATTTATCTAAACAAGGTTCAAATACGTTTGTGAGAAGAAAGAAAAGATTTAGGAATTGTAGAGATTTTTGATATATTTCATGGTGTGGCAGTTAACATATTCTTATTCATGTGTTGTGCCTCCAGGGTGCACTAACATGAACTCAGTACGTCTATCCCAAATTGGCAGTTGGAGACCCCCTCATCATGCACCTAAACCCTAGACCATGCTTTGATACCAACTTTGTCACGCACCAATCCGTGGAATGTGACCGGTATAGAAGATCTTCATTAGGAAACCTTTTACATGCTTAACCATGCAAGATGACATACCAAATACACACATTTACATCAATACATAATCAAATATATACATGCCAATTTCTAGTGAAAATCTGTCAGAGTTCTCTTTATTTTTCAGACCTTCGAGCACAAGGCCTACACAACAACAAAAGGACAACATGTCTTATACAATACCTATATAGCAAAATCAAGTTCACAATAGCCCAGACAACACAGTACTATATCTACTGTGCTTCATCCAGACAAAACACATATGTATTACCACTATACCAACTGCCAATGTTACACCATTTATATATTTTTAATCTCTATAGAATATGATCTACTCAATTAGTGAGTAGATCCTAAACCAAGATGGTATGGAGGGACTGTAGGAGTATCTTTTGGCTTTGAAAAACATGGAGAAGAAAAGAATGAGTTTCATAGAAACTCAATGAGTAGATAATCCCATGAAAAACTAAAATTTTCTTTTACTCCACAAAAATAAAATAAGTGCAATGTATAATGCTATAAAAATAATATTTGTAGCGTAAACAAAGAGAAGTTCAATGTAATTTTACTTCTCTAAAATTTTTTAGTTCTCAAATTGCAAATTATTTCATAATAATTATTTTATCCAAATACTATTAAGATCCAAGGAGTAATTCCTACAGGTAACCAGCTTAACAGAGATCTCCATATCCATCCAAATACACCAAATATTCAGATATCAGATATTATCCCCATTATTTCTCCAACAGAAATTCTAATCACAAGTGCATTTGAGGGTTTCCAGGGAATTACCAATGGATCCAAGATTTCAAAACAATGATTCAATTAGAAAACATTATGCTATCCTTTATAACCAAAGATAATAAACATTACTATTCATATCATGATATCAGAAGTTAAGAGTTTGGAAGTACTATCAATCATTCCAAGTAGCATAATTTCAGAAATATCAAAAATTCCATATCTCAAAAATATGAAATCATAGGTTCTGTAAATCATATTCATCACAAAATGCCAAAAGACACCAAGTTTTTTTCATATTTATACATCATATAATAACATGAAATCATCAATTCAAAAATGTACAATTTCATCATGGCAAATTATTTTCATATATACAACATATAATTAAACTTTCGAAACAAGTTAACATAAAAAATATGATTATTTAGAAATCATAATAATCCAGATAACAAAATCATTTCATATTACAAAATGGGATTTACCAAGAGAGTAGGATTATCTACTCACCTCACAGGGGTCAAAGAAGGCATTTGGTCACTAATTCTAATTATAAAGTTATTCTCTTGCCTCAAAATCTCAGCAACTCCAAATTCTAGTTTATAAGAAATTCATGAAATACACGAAATAAATAAAATTATTATAATTCCATATGATAAATAAGAGTGAGTGATCCACTCACCGTGATCCTTTTCTTTAATGTTTAAGTCTTTCCAAAAGCCCAATCTAGCACATCCCAATCTAAGTCTATGTAAGAAATCCTTGGAAGTGATTTATGGGCTACAAAACATTGTCTCCAAACAACCCAATTTACCTCAGGTGGACTCAATCAGGATACCCAGTCCATGCAAGGCAATAACATAAGAGCTTGGCTCACACAATGTAATACAGTAATAGTCTGTCCAAGTGATAATTCACCCCTCTTCAATGTAGCAGTGGCCATTCAGAGCTCTAGGGAGGATGACCCATAAGTAGTTACCTAAATTAAGTAGGGCCATCACGGTTGGTAGTGACAAGTAAGAGCTGGTTTCTAATAGTGGCTTAAATGGAGGTGGTGGAGCTCAATAACAAAAAAATGGCATTACCCAATTGGTCCCGTTAGCACCCTCAGTTCTAAAATTTATCAACACTGGCAATGTAGAAGAAAATATGGTGCTGGCTCACCCATCACCACCGTAGGTATCAACCGAAGCTGCAAGTGCACTAGCAATAGTGGCCCAAGCTCCTCCAATCACTCCGACATTAGATGATCGCACAAGGTAGCAAGCTGCATGGCTTTATTAGTTGTACTCGAGTAGCTATAGCAACGTTCGATGGGGCTTCCCAATAATAGCAAAATCTCTCTTTCTCACTCTATCGGCTCCATGATGAATCAATCCTCCTTTTAAAAATGGCTTCGGAGGACATGGGCTGTACAACTTGTTTGAGCAACAGGACGTTGGCAACTAATGGGGTTAACTAGGCATGAGCTATAGTGCTAAGGCACTTCAGCCACTAATGCAGTAGAATTGACATGCCAGAGGAACAATCAGTAGCACTCTATAGGACACCAGGTTTCTGGCAAGAGCTAATGCATAAACGAGTCGAAACTCTCAGCGAGAAGCAACTTGAAATAAATGATGAATAGTAAAGAGTGTCTGGTGCTAAACAACAGTAGTTTAGAGGTAAAACGATTGCACCGACAGCTTGGAAGAAGGGTATGATGGCAAACATTCTGGTGCTAAAGAAAGATGAGAGAGAAGAAGTTGAAACATAACTCAAACACTACTCTTGTTCAATGACATACGAGGAGCTAGCCAGTTGGAAAAGGAGCCAGACAAGAGGAAGAAAGTGAGAAAGAAGTTTTTTTTTTTTTTGTAGTGAGGAGTGCCCAAAGAAAAAAAGAGATGAATGTAATGCCTCAAATAAATAAAATACATTAATAATAATGTTAGTATTAATATTTGGGGGAGCAAGGATTAAAATGAATTTGATAAGGATTGGATTGAAAATTTTTCCAAGG